>CM067317.1:23984887-24022825 GCA_034231615.1 Meghimatium bilineatum | reverse complement strand
GGATGACAGTATGAGAAAATATTAGATAATCTAACATTGTAGCATGGTAAAGAGTCAACTGTCAACATAAGATACTATAAATAGAAAAATAGAAGATAGTTTTGGAGAACCATGATAGCTTACACTAGGCATCTGATGATACTATAATGATGATGATGCAGGCCTATCAAATGCTTAAGATCTAAAACATCTATGGCAAAGAAAATTGAGAGTGGATATGGAGTCCATTGTAAAGAAACAAATAAAAAAGAAACACTTCTTTAAAAATGAACACTATGCACTACATTATAAGCTATATGTAGTAAGAACATTTATTATCTAATTCTAATATCTAAGTTTGAGTAATCCTGCCAAAAACTATGTTGTCTCATAGAAAATTGGTTAAATGTAAATGTGTATACACTTTCATTTAAATTTATACAGATTGAAGCATATCCGTATAGCAGTGGTGTACAGCTTGTGTCATATGATGCTTCAAGGCAGCAAAACATTTTTCGGAGGGGGGAGGGGGGGGGGAAGGGAAGAAAGGTCACAATGAAAAATATTTACAAGTCACAGGCCATAGACCAAACTTGGGAGCCAAAAAATGATTACTATTTGGATGATAAAGATTTTTAAAAATACAATACAATAAACTGTAAGTAAGAAAGTTTAAAATCATATTTTTTAGGTTTAAAGGGGGTTGGAAAGGGGGGGGGAAAGGAGTAACCCCCCTTATATCCCCCTCCCCAAATTTTCAGTGTTAAATGCTGGGTTTAAAAAAGTGGTCATTAAAAACAAATTTTATGTTAGAAACTGCCACAGGCGAATAAAGGTCGAATATTATTGCTGTATAGACTGTTTTGAATATTTAGGCATCACTTATGCATCCAATTGCATTGCCAATACAATATAGAAGACTCAGCTTCTCTGCTCAGTGAACTTTGAGCTAGTTTGCATGAGTTGTGATTATGAAAATCTTTATCACTGATTTACATTTTAGAAAGTAATAAATGTACTGGTAAGTGATACTACTACTTTTTAAAGAAAACATAATGAGGGGGCCACAAAAGAAAAACTCATCTAAGAGTGAAGTGTCCATGCATTTCAATCTACTGTGTTACTACACTGGCCTGCTGAATGTGTCCTAGATTCACCATTTTTCTTGTGAGGAATCTTGGGATAGACAATTTGGGCCATGAAACAAGGACCAGCTTGATCTCCACTATGGTTAAGTCTTCTGAGAACTTATGCCTGACACCTAAAAAGATTCATCTCTTGTATGCCTTTAAAGAGCAACATGGCAAAATCCCCACTGAAATAAATGTTCCATTTTGTGTTATTGTGACCATTCATATAGTGAGTCAAGTATATCTGAGGATTTAAAGATGTTTCTCCTTCATAAGTACAGATGAGCTGGCATTGAAAAAGTCAGTTTTTGGTGTTTGTGATTCCTCAGGCATTGAAAACCCTGTTGCAGTGTGAACAGAAATGAAAGTCTCGAGATGAAGAAAACCAGTCTGATTTCTCTTTTCATTTTGAGTTGCCTTCAGTGTTCTACTCTTTCCAAAGCTTTTACTACCTGCACTAATTTGGCGATACCAGGCTGGGTGATCAAGGGCTGTGATTTCTCAAGAGTTAAGATAATTGCTGCAGTGATTGAAAATGCCTTCAAGTAGTCATTGAAACGCTTTTTCTGGTATCCACCTGATCCCTTACCTACACAAAAATCACGATTGAACTGTTTCAAATCTACCTATCTAAACAGTTGCCATGAGAAATGCTATATAAAATGATGAAAATACAAACTTCACAGCACAGGTGAATTATAATTCTTGAAGATTTAAAAAAAGTAAAAATGTCACTTGTATTTACAGATGTTTGTTGGCAATATGAAATTGCTGCAGAATTGATCTACTCCTGGTAGATCAAAGCCATTCTTAAAATGTGCAGGTCTTCTGATATTGACTTCATGATCCATATAGTGAAATAGAAATTGTTAATGTTGTTTGTAAACATTTTTTCTAGCAGTTGAGAAGTGGTCAATAAAGAAGTGTTTGGCTGATTTCTTAGGATGAGAGCAGTGTTTATGTGTGGGTAGTTGCTTGGGGCTGATACAGTTTAAAGGAATATTGATTGTAGCATGTTTTGTTCAAAACTGAAAGGTAAGAGATTGATTTGACGTGCAGAGTTTATTTATGTTGTCACTGTTTTGTGGTCATGTCATTGAATTAAATACATTTCAATCTCTCAACCCTTTGCCCATATTTTCAGAGAAAGTTTGTTGTTTCTGATAATTGTTGAAACTGTTCTCATGCTACAGGGTCTTTCCTTTTCTTATTTTTAGGTACCTTTTTATGTTTTTTGCATATCTGTCTACTATTTCATTTTCTGCTTGGTCACTAGGGTTTAAAGATGAAAAAGTAAATCTTTCAATCTAGTCTCTTTTTAAAATTTCACAGATGAAAAATGCGATATAAAACATAGAAAACAAATCTGTACCAAGAAGCATACTTGTGAATTATCTAAATTGACAGAGAAGAGAAAAAAGTGTATACAATTGCAAATCTCTTAAAGAAGAATGATAGCACATTTCTTTTCTGCATTTGAGTATTACAGTGAAAGGTACTGCTTGCTACAATAATTATTTCCTGAAATTTGGTTATACCTACCGTTCCCAATATTCCTGAGATGGAGATTGCAAGACTCTACCAGTGACTTCTGTAAATAGTGTTTTGTTCCATAAACCTTCTTCCTTCCCATTTGCATCAAAACATCGGCCATCTTCAGCTTTAGAATCTCCCTTACATGTCATGTCAGGAAGCTTGAACTTGCAGTCTAAGATTTTCAAAGCAGATATTCATATTTTTTCTGCATATACAGAGTTGTCAAATTACTTGTGTTATTATTTTTATATTTTCAAATATTTGCTAAATTTGATTTTGTAATGATTTGTTACTGCATTATTTTTTAAAATCAAATTGCTATTGAACTGTTTTATAAATATATTGTTAACCCCATCCTATTCGGAATCTTTTCTGCAGCGCTTCTGAAACATGTTCTTGCAGATGCAGCAGGTGATGTTTTCATTGTCACAATAGATCCCTCCTCAACTTAGTGCATTTCAGAGCGAAGATGAAAACATCAGAAATACTCATCAGAGAACTTATCTTCACCAATGATGTTGCACTAGTGAGTCCATCTTGCAGTCCCAAATTGACAACATAACAAAGGCCTGTTAGAGCTGGTCTCTATGAAATAAACATCACTAAAATTGTGGCAAAGTGTCAGGGATCTACAGAACTAATAAACATCACTTTAAATAACACTCATATAAAGCAAGTCGACAACGTTTGCTACCTAGGATTCACAATTACATCCACCCATTTCCTAGACAATGAAATAAATGTATGTATAAGAAAAGCGGCTACCATTTTTGGAGGACTATCAAAGCGAGCTTGAAAAAAAATAAGCTAAAATTGAAAACAAAGGTACAGCTCTATCAAATATGCGTGCTGAGTACACTATAGTATGGATCTGAAACATGGACTACCTACACTAAACATTAGATGAGACGTAACATTTTTTCATCTAGGATGTGTCCGCAAGATCTTAAATATTAAATGGCACGACAAAATCACCAACATGGAATTGTTACACTGCACTCATCTACCATCTGTCATGTACACACTCAATATAAATAGATTGTGTTGGCTGGATCACGTCCACAGAATTCCAAACTGCTGCATCCCAAAAAAGTACTATTCTGAGGATTGTCTGAAGGCCATCGAGCCTGCAGTACACCAATGCTGAGGTATAAAGGCATCTGTAAATTTTAAATGAAAGGCTTTCACATAGAATTAAAAAAATGGGAATACCTGGTTGAAACTAAAGGTGTCTAGAGGCAGAGCCTGCATGCAGGAGCAGCATTGTTGAGAAATAATGTATAAAAATATGGGGGAAAAAGAGAAAGTTGCAAAACAAGAGAAAGCTTTTGAAGTGATAAGATCGCTTGAAAAGTCCCCATTCCTGAGAAAATATGCAACGGATTGCTTCTTTTTATTGCTAAATGACCATCTTTTTTTTTTTTTTTTTTCATGTAGGTTTTTTTTTTGTTTTTGCCCTTTTTTTCTTGTTTTTATTTTCCAAAAAACATTGTATGTACCTATACATATTTATTCACATATATATGTATATGGGCCATACAACATATTTGTAACAATACATATTATAAAAGTAACACCAATAGACATATGTAATGTGATGAAATTTTGCCCGCGAGTTGAAATGTGGAATGATGGGCTTTTACAATTTTGTGAAATGGGTGATACATGGATGACAACAAAATTAATTGATGGGGAAATACCAACAAAGGAGTAATTGTTTACATATATCCATACATGTTCATATTATGATTAAAGCTACGCAGAAAGTCGTAATATAATACGTACGTACAATAGCAAAAGTTTTCTAACATTTGGAGATAAATAAAACTACAAAGTGTGTTTGGAAAAAATAGTTCATTTGAAACATTTGGTTTTATATTGTGTCTCCTCTCGGAAATACTTATTAAAACATTTTATATACACAATTTACGTGAAAACAATTTATCAAAGTAACGACAATAGACATATGTAATGTGATGAAATTTTGCCCGTGAATTGAAATGTGGAATGGTGGGATTTTACAATTTTGTGAAATGAGTGATACATGGATGACAACAAAATTTATTGATGAAACAAAACAAAAACAGTAATGATTTGTGTGTTTCTGTACATGTTTATATTATGTGCAGTGCCATCTGATTGAATATGTGTAGAACTGTATGTGGTTGAAATATTGTATTGTGAAACACTGCCCGTATCCGACAAGACCAGATCAAATATCTGTATTGGGATAACAATATGATCAGTTTGTTGTGTATATCTGTTGTCTGAGGCAGTACGTTCAACATTATAGCTTTGTAAATGTCCGTGTTGTGTATGTGTGTTTTTATTATCTCTCTTAATCTGTTTCTGGTAGGAGTGATTGTATTGCATGTGTAAAAGATGTGGTCTTCTGTTTCTGTGATATTTCTTCTGCAAAGTTTACATTTTGGCATCTGGTCTAGTCTACGTGCTTGTTTCCCTATAATCGGCGTCATGTTGAATAATAGCCTGAAGGCTATTTCCCTAGCTTTTGGCGTGACACCTGGAATGTGAAGGTTGTTGAAAGTCTCCGTATAGTCGGTCATAAAATAAGTGTACCCTTTCTTAATTCTGATATGTAAGGGGGGTGCCTGGAGCTTGACCAGATGTTTGTAGATGATGTTTGTTTTATTATGAATGAGATTTTCATGCCCGTGTATGACTTTAAGGCATGTTTTATAAAATGTTGGTGGTTTACCATCGTGGTGGGGGATTGTGTTGTTGAATGTCGCCAGTCTTGTCAGCCTCGTTCCCATGTAATAGTGGGCCAAGGTATGTCGTTGTGGGTGTTTAATGATATGGCCTACATGGCTGATTCTAATGGCTCTGATTTTTGTGTGAATGTCTTGTAATGCAATGCCTCCGTGTTGTTTGTCTTGTATGAGTGTTTTATGTTGTATGCTTTGTATGGTGTGAGCAAAAATAAAACTCCTTATCTGTTTGTAAATTTCTGTGACAGTGTCGTCTGGGGGGTCATAAATTGTGGCAATGTATATCAGTTTTGGAATGATGTATGTGTTCACGACTCTGCTTCTGCCACAAATTGTTGTAGTTTTCAATTGATATCTGTACAGCTTGTCTGTAATCTGTGTAACAAGGTTACACCATGTTGTCTTGTGTATGATCAGTGGGTTTGATGGGAATGTTATGCCGTATAGTCTGATGTTGTCTGTTGTTGTTATGTTGTAGGGGAAATCCGTTTTATTTTTCCACCTACCCAGGCCCATGATAATTGATTTTTGAACATTCAATTTGGAACCACTGCCGGTTCCAAATTCTGTGAATGTGTCCAAAATATTTCGAATAGACCTTTCATTGGGCGGGAAGAAAGCAGGATCGTCCGCATAGGCGCACAACTTCTGATTTCCTTTCCCTGGAATGAAAGTGCCTGAGATTGTGGTGTCTTGTCGAATCTTTTCAAGAAGCGGTTCCAAAGCGAGAACATACAACAGTGGAGAGAGTGAGCAGCCCTGTCTAACCGATCTCGTTAGTCTGAAGTTTTCAGTAAACGAGTGGTTGACTAAGACTCTGCTCTCTGGTTTAGAGTAAATGATTTGAATCCACCTCCTTCTTCTTCTTCTTTCGTTCACTTGAAACATGTCTATATCTGCAATTCTGTCTCCTTAATAAAACTCACTGTCTTTTGTAGTTCATACAGTGTCCCATAGAGCTTTGATTCCAGTGTTGTTTCCTCTGGCCAATATGTCTGCCTCAGCGTTTCATGCTCAGAACACTCTTGAAGTATATGTTTGGCACTCTGTACTGCCTGTCCACATGTACACATGGCCGTGTTGCCAATCTTGAACTTTGTATACATGTGACTGCGGAGTCGGTTGTGTCCTGTTCTGAGACGTAGAATTATAACTTGTTCTGATCTGTTCATAATGTGATAGTCATCTTGTGTTGGTGTTTGTGGCTTTCTTATTGACTTGATCATCTGTTTTTTCTGATGGTAGGTGATTGGTATATCTGGTTGATCTTCGGCAGCACCTTCCTTAGCCAGTTGGTCTGCTTTTTCATTTCCTGGTATTCCACAGTGAGAGGGTATCCACTGCATGGTTACCCTATACTGGTAAGACAATTCGCTAAGTAGTTTTTTTAAGTCTGTTAGTTTTCCAGACTGGAGAGCTTGAAGCACTGACCTTGCATCTGTCAGGAATACCAGAGGCTGTAGGTCAGAGTTGGAGTTCAGCAGTTTTTTAGCTGCCACAGTAATTGCCTGGATTTCTGCATCATAATTATTGCAGAATTTTCCTGTCGGTGTTCTGATTGTATCTCTAGGCTTGTGTGGATATTCTATATATACACCTGCACCCCCATTCCTCACAGCATTCTGTGCTGACCCATCTGTGTATACTCTGACCCATATATCTTGTGGATATTCCTCGTCCAGGAAACTGAGGGTGACTGTCCTCCGCTGCACACTGTTCTGTTCGTGCTCGCTTAGTATTCCTTTCACATGGGTCTGAATGTATATTGGCATTCCATGCCTTTCACTCCATGGGGTTTGTTCTGGTACAGACCTTAAGGGGCTGTCAACTTCAGGTAGGTCTGTAAGTTGTCTACGGAGTCGTTTAGCTTGATGGATAAAGCTGCTTCTTTTCAGTCGCCCCATTGCTAGGTTTTGGAATCTTTCCTTCATTGGATGACTTGGCATACACTGAAACTTTTCCGCTTGAATTAGTACTTTTGTGTCTCTGCGTTCGCCAAGTGTTTGCATTCTACCCATTTTCTGCATCTCTGCTATGGGTGTTGATTTCATTGCTCCCAACATTATTCTAAGTGCCTGGTTTTGCACTTTATCTAGATCTTGTAATGTGGTGTTTGATGCAGGACACCACGCAGCTGAACCATATTCCAGGTGTGGTCTTATGCCTTGCTGGTAAACTTTACTGAGTATATTCCCACTGGCTCCCCATGTGGTTCCACTTAGTTTTCTCAGGATAGCTAACTTCCTCCTGGCTTTTGTTGTTGCTTTGTTTATGTTCTGCTTCCATGTCAGCTTATCATCAAAAGTAACTCCGAGGTATGTTGGTTGTTTGTCTTCTTTCAAGAGCTCTCCGTCTATCTTGATATGACCGGCTTTTTGTTTTGGTGAGAGGGTAAAGAGTGTAGTGCTGCACTTATCTGTGTTAATGCTGACACACCATCTATTTGCCCATAAGGTTAGGGCATCGATAGCTCTTTGTATTTGTTTAGTGGCCACTGTCGCATGTTCTTCAGTGCACCAGATCACCAGGTCGTCAGCATACATTGCCACTTTGATCCCGTGTGGTAGTTCAGCAACTAGGTCATTGATGTAAACCAAGAAAAGTGTGGGTGACAGGACTCCTCCCTGGGGGACTCCATGACGCAGTAGGACTTTCTTGCTTTTGCAACCATCTAATTGTACCCTGGCTCTTCTATTATGCAGGTATGCTTTTACCCATTTGTACATTCTTGAGCTAACCCTGCAATTTTGCAATTTCTTTAGGAGCCCTTCTTTCCAGACCTTATCAAATGCTTTCCTGAGGTCTATCCATGCTGCTAGTACCAGTTTCTTATCTTGGAAGGCATCCTCAATCTCTTGGGAGAGGTAGGTTGCCTGATCTTCAGTAGAGTAGCACTGTCTGAAACCTGCTTGCTGTGATACCAGAAGGTTTTCACTTTCAAGGTACCACTGCATCCTAAGATTGATAATGCGTTCCATTGTTTTGCATAGACAGCTTGTGAGGCTGATGGGCCTGTAGTTGGAGACTGTGTTGCCATCTTTTCCTGATTTGAGGAGAGGTATCATTATTGCTTCTCTCCATGCCTGTGGTACATTACCTGTGGACCAGCTTGTGTTAAAGATTTGCAGCAGCTTTGCTCTTGCTGCAATTCCCAGGTTTCTAATCATTTCATTGGACACTCCATCAGCTCCAGGGGACTTTTTCATTTTCAATTTGGATATTGCATGCTCCAGTTCTCTCATTGTGATTGGTGCCTCCATGACTTCAGGTATAGGTTCGTCTTGTCCAATGTTTTGCTGGTTCGCTCGAACCTCCTGTTGTTTGTCTGGGCTGACTTTGACGTTATTGTCTTCTGCAAAGGAATCTGCAAAGTAATCAGCTGCATGTTTACCTGTTAAAATGTTTTTATCTTTATAAAGTGTGATCCTGGTATTTCTCCCTGTACCTTCATCATTTAGTTGTTTTACAAGTTTCCATAATTTCCTAGTATCTCTTTCTAGGTTCAGCGACTCTGTTTTTTCTTTCCAGCTGTTCCGTCTGGCTTGTAACTTGGCTCTTTGAAATTTAGCCTTTGTTTGCTGATATTTGTTGTGATGTTCTTGGCTAGGTCTGTTCTCAGCCTGCTTTCTAGATGTTTCCATCTCATTTTGCAGCTTTTCCAGTTCATCATTTCAGTAGGGTTTGTAGTTTTTGCGTGCCCCCCTGGGTATGGTTTTACTAGCAGCATGTAGTATACATCTATTAAATTCACTCACTGCTCTATTGATGTCTTTGTCCAAGTTCATGTCCTTAGCTAGAACACTGGTTAAATGCTGGTACATTTTCCAGTCTGCCCTCTTATAGTTCCACCTAGTGAGCGTGCTGCTGTCCTTGGTATATTCATTGTGAATTTCCAGAAATACTGGTCTGTGGTCACTACCCCCAAGCTGCTTTCCAACGACACGTGTGATGTTCCATTCCAGGCCTGGTGAGTAGAATGCCAGGTCTGGTGTAGAGGTGGTGTGCCATGCTCTCGAGTAGAAGGTTGGTGAGTCAGCTGGCTGGTTAATAAGAATGAGATTATTTTCATCCTGCCAGCTCTCAAGTTCCTCACCTCTCTTGTCGATATGATCGTAGCCCCAGCTCTGAGAGTGGCTGTTGAAGTCACCACACACCATAAGCCTTTCTTTATCTGGAATTGTGTCTAGTGCCAATGGTTTATCATTTGGGCAGTAGTAGTTCAGGAGATGGAATTCTGCACTGTCTGTTTTTAGGTGGAGCATCTGGTATTCTGCCCCGTCCATGTATACTTCCAGCTGACATGCGCTGATATTGTTTTTAACTAGTGTCAGAATTCCACCCTTTCGCCTGTCTTTTCGGTCAGATCGGTAGCACTGGTAGCCTCTGATCTTGAAGGCTATGTCGCTGCTGAGGTGTGTTTCTTGGATACAGCAAATATTAACTTGTTCTTCACTGAGGACATTTTCAAGTTCCAATTTTTTGCTGTATCCATCTCTTTTACTGTTGACACCCTCAGCATTCCAGTGCATTATTTTTATTGGTCGTTTGTTTGTTTGGCCAGTAGCTCTATTCCCTTGCCTCCTGGCTCCTCGGGGCAATTGAGAAGGACTTCCAGTAACTGAGGTTGGGCCCTTTCGAGGTATAGGGCCCGGCACCGTCCCTGCCTGAACGTCCGCCACAGGGCAGGCACCATAACATTTATTAGATGCAGACATGTTTCCATTGTGTTTTATGCGTGGCAACCTGATTATCTGTGCGCCTTTTGGCTGGTTGCCTCCGTCTTCAGCACTCTGCTTACTTGGGCTGGACTATGGTCCTGCTCGAGTGGGAGTGCCCGACCAGTCTTAGTTTCCAGCCTCTGATGGCTGAACTAAGCCCCATCACCACTTCAAGGTTCTGGCCTCGATGGGGAATCCACCTCCTGAAAAGTTCTCCTATATTGCAGTTTTGTAGTGTTTTGTGTAGGTATGTGTGTGATAGTCTGTCAAATGCCTTCTCTTGGTCGAGAGACAATATTGACGATGTACTATCTGTGTCGTGTGTGTAATTGACTAAATCTCTTATGAAATGTGCATGTTGGTGTATGTTTCTGTGTTGGACACTGCACTGTTGGTCTTCATGAATGAGTGTATTCATGACTGGTTTTAGTTTGTTTGTTAGGGATTTGGTTAAAATTTTGTAGTGTTTAGAAGAGATATGGGCCTGTAGTTTTTTAGTAGCGTTTTGTCTGATTTATCTTTAGGGATGAGTGTGATGTATGACATGTTGAAACTTGGTGGAAGCTCATTTCTTTGAAATGATTCTAGATATACTTTTAATAGCAATGGGCCTAGGATGAAAAAGAAGTGCTGGTAAAATTCTGATGTGAGTCCGTCAGGTCCTGGTGCTTTGTCTTTCTGCATGGTCTTTAATGCTGCAGTTATGTCTTCCAATGTCAGTTCGGTGTTCAGTTTCTGTGCGTCCTCGTTTGTGAGTTTCTTTGTGTATTTCAGAAATTTGTCTTGTATATTTGTATCAGCCGGTTCTTGTGTGTAGAGCTGTCTGTAGTAATCCTCAAAGGCTTGTGTTACTTCTTTTGGTTCTGTCTGCATATTTCCTTGCAAGTCTACTATTTCTCTTATTTGTCTGCTGCGTTGAATGTTTTGTTCCATCGCCATGTACTGCTAAATGACCATCTGCAAGACGCAAAAGGCCATACAAATATATTGTTTCACTTTGTGTGATCCAACTTTATTAGTAGCACATTTCAGCCTTTCCAGACAATAGTATTATTGTTGTGGTACAAGAAATATAATCTATGTTCCATGGCAATAATGATTGTGACTCACAAGACCAATCTTAGCCACAGTCTTTCATAGTATGTTTAAGAAATTACAGGACCCCACATTACTCAACAACTAGGTTCTATCACATATCCCTGACCTACCGTCTTTTTCTTTTGATTTTATTATTTCCCTTGGTTATATTTATCAGACAATGGATGTTCATTAATTAATTAAAATATTAATTTATTTAGGACGGTTGAATGAGTGGGTTAGGAAGGGTGTGCTAACTTTATAATTTCCTAAATAAATGAATATTTAAATTAATAAATAAATACCTGTTGTCTGATAAATATAATCAAGAGAAATAACCAAAAGGAAAAAAAAAGGTAGGTCCAGGATTTGTGATAGAACCCAACAACAATACTAATACATTTTGGTACTGTTAGATATGGAATGATTGAAGCAGTGAAAAGTGATCAGCTTATTACATATTGACATTCTCAAGTCTTATAATATAATTGTTAGCATTCCCTCTTTAGCCGGCTCATTGGTAGTGTGGATAATGAACTCACCTCGCAAATTTAACTCAGTAGAATTAACTTGTGGTCCAAAAGTCGATCATCCATATTGTACTGACAATACAATTAGATGTATTAGTTTTATTATTCTTCTTCAACGTGGATTCTCAAATTCCCGCAGGCTCTCTCTTATAGCAGGACAATCGTCCTACAAGATTTTCAGCAGAATGCAGTCTAGAGAATGGAAATGCGTTTTGTTGCAGTATTATTTGTGCCAATGGCCAGACACATCTGTCTTCAGCAGCGTATTAGTTTTGAAGTTAAACAATGTTTGAATATATATATATATATATATATATATATATATATATATATATAAAACAATATATATATATATATAGAAAACAATATATATATATATATATATATATATATATATATATATATATATATATATATATATATATATATATATATATATATATCCTTTTTAGATTGTAGCAATCAGCCAGAATGTTTTAGCCATAATGATTTTATAAGCAATATTTACATATTGTAGGTTACCATTGCTTTCTAAATAGTCAGAATGCCCAACTGTCGGTGACTGCAATTGAACCAGGTATCTTGGCCATCCAACATCCAAGATGCACTCACTTACTCTCACAAATCTGAGCAGGATGTTATATCAACATTTAAACAGTTTGTACATCTCCATAGTGACATGAGTTTTGAGTTAAACATTTGATGTTTTCATGAAAACGTAATTGTTTATATTATTGAACTATAGCATGTTAACCAATTGTATGACGTTTTTGTCTTGCGGACGGTCATTTAACAATAAGACGAAGCAATCCTTTGAATATTTTCCCAGCAATGGTGACTTTTCAAGACTTCATATCACAGCAACAGAAGATTTTTGTTTGTCTCTTTCTCTTTTTTCCAATTACCAATTACTTGTGTTATATATGTATTACAATAATTGAAATAATTAAAGCATATTTTGTATAAGACATTGCTATTCAACTATTGTTAAATGTTTAGGTGCCACCAGAACATTCAATCACATTACAAGTACAACGTGGATGATTGGCTTTCAGACCACAAGCAAGTTTGACTGAGTTGTGTCTGTTAAATAGACTGACTAACCACTCTGTCATGGATATTTTTAAATGGTGTCACCAGAACTCATGGTGACACAAATACCTGAGTCATGACCTCTATCACTTTTTATGGTAAAATCCAACCAAATTGTACTCATTTCCATAGTTTAAAGGAGTGTACCCCAACAATAAGAAGTCCTTTTTAAATTAAAAAAAATTGTTCAATGTTCTTAATTTGAGAAGTCTGTATCTGCTAAACTTTGTACTGTTTGGTCTGAGTTTAATCAAATATTATCCTTATAGTAGTAGAGAAAACTTTTCAATCTAACAATTTCTGTAAATATTTATCTAATAAAAATCTAAATAGAAAACTAGAATACATACTTAAAAATATTAACACATTTTTTTTATAGTATTTGGAAAATGTTGCTTGATAAGGTATACGTATTATGAGTTATGAAACAACACCATTACATAGAGGAGTTTCTCATATGTATTCAGCTGTCTAGACAGTGATTGACCAGAAATCGTCTGACTAGCGTTGCCTACGACACTTTCTCAGTAGCAATAGTGCAAATCCGCAACCTTCACAGAGCATGAACCCTGGTACCCTACTTTCTGGTGACTGCATGAACCACGGGAGTAATTTTTATTTCAAACAATGAATAACGAGTGGTCTCGAAACCCAGGTCTGCAGGTTGTCAGACGAATGACTTAATATTACACTCCCATGACTTGATGGTTTAGAGTTAGTGGGTCTATCCACAAACACGACTTAGTTGAACTTTTTCACTGCTTGAAAGTTAATCATCACAATTGTATTGGCAGTGATATTGGACGTTTTAGTGACACCTAAAAATTCAACAATAGTTGAAAAGTCATTTCATATGCAGGATATGCATCAATTACTTTATTTGGCAAATAATAATTGAAGATGCTAAAGCACAATACAGAATTAACCAAGGACCTTACTTTCAGTATTCCATTTATTTTGGCAGCTAGCAAATGGTAAGTCCCTTGTGAAAGATGAAAACATGTAGTGCAGAGACCATCCAATAATCATATTGTAGTAAACAGAGGTCATGCCAGAAATTGCAACCATAGCTATACCTAATCCTGCAATGAAGAACATAGTTTCAGTATTAGACCTATGGGGTTGTCCATAAAATTGTGCCAACAATGTGTTGCCCCTCTCTACTCTTGTAAAAAAACTGTCAAGAATTCAGGGATATCTTGCCCAATTATGTCCAGTATTTTTACTACAACCCATAATTTGCCATAAACATTTCTTTAGCAGAAAAAGTACGAAAAAACTACAAAGGATTCCACCGAGCATTACATAAAATAGCTCAATAAGTGTTTTATTTTTGAAAAATTAAACAATCTTTGTATTACTAAAATAATATGTATTCCTGTAAGAAGTCTCACCAGAAAATACCCCACCACATACGTGGACTGTAGTTTCACCACAGTGCACTGAAGCACAGTATACCAAAAGAATGTGAGACAACTACACAAGTAAGCATCCACTCACCGGAGATTAAGTTCATGATGGTGAAGTTCCTTAACAGATCTCTAATATCTTTTGATGGATTGTGAATATATTCAACTCTCCAGATTCATGAAGTGCAGTGAATTATTTGATGCAATTTTATGCATGAATTTTTATTTTAAGTACGACCTTGTAATTTAATATAATTCACATTTATCACATTTGTTGCCATCCCCAGAACACACGAAAAAAAGTGATACACACCGTGGGCAAAGTAGTGACGTATACGATTTGACAGCGTTCACTTATTTAATTTACGAAAAGTGTGTTCAACCATTTGTTCAGTTTATTAATTTTTCAGTATACTACAATCTATGTTTCATATATTTTGTTTACACTACATGCGCTTTTATTTCATAAACTGCCTGTGTGTTACCGGGTCTTGAAAGGGGAGCAAAGACTACTAACACTGTTACCCGAGGTCCGACAATAGTGACGTCGATGCTTTGCACAACTCTCCCTTACTTAAATTTCAGATTGTACGCAAATGTAGTATTATTGTTATTAGTAGTAGTATTATTATGTTATTTGCTGGAGGACTCTGTGTGCTGAAGCATACAATGTGGTACCCCTACGACCCTGAACGGTTATGGGTTTATTGATATTGATTGATTGACGCAAATGTGTGGCATAAAAATGGCATTAACCTACAGACTAAGCTGAACGTTTACAGAGCAGTGGTTTCTCCAATGCTGTTATACGCTGGTGAAACTAACTGTGTAGGTATATAGGCCACAATATTCCTATAGGACGAACAACATTGTTACCTGCCATGTATGTCGTATGAGGTGACAAGAAAATTTCGGTTCGAGCTGGCTGTGTCATCCCATAAATACTCAGTGACACAGAAACCATGTTGAAGTCGGACGTGTCAGACCAAAAGACACAGATATCACAGCAAAGCTGTAAACTATGATATAACGCTTTCCTGTAATCCGATTACGCCTTGCTAATCTGCAGGAGTTTGGAAATGAACGCAGAAGACGAAGAATAAATTCATAAACTACACATATCTAGAGCATTACGTACCTTTAAATAAAGGAGCAAAATGCCAACACGTCATAGCCCCACAGCTGGTAAACTGTCCAAGTGAAGCCTCCAAGTAAAAAACTGGTAGACCAATGGTAGCCATCATAAGAAGAAATGGGAACAAGAAGGCACCACCACCATTCCGGTAACAAAGATATGGAAATCTGGAATCCGTAAACATTTATATTTATGAATTAGAACAATCAGGTTCTATATCTTTTAGGTGTCTGATCTTGTGTAGCAATTAGTGATCAAATAAGGATATTCTAGTTTTATAATAGAAGACATATTGGAATTGATTTGTTCTAAAACAGCAGAAATCTCAAAATTCAGAAGTCCTTCCTGATTCTATTATATTGATAAATTGTTCTTTTATTATACTGTCCGTCCATCGTAGTCGACTACGTCAATTCAGCTAAACTGGGATGATGATGAAGATGATGATGTCTGCGGTGTGCTGAGTGTGACTATTGAATCATATACTTGCTCGGACTTATCTACTCTACACTGATCATGTGTGGGAGGAGACTGTGGGACATTGACCAGCTCTTGCCTTTCTTCTAGCGCATTTGTTTTGTGCAAATTGAGGTCTGAGGTTCTCTGCAACTGCAACACCATTCTTGATTTTGCGATGCCAGTCGGATCTGTCTTGTGCAAGAATCTCCTAAGCATTTGTGCCTATATTAAAGTGAGTCATTGATGTCATAAGACCTTCGGGAAGCCAATATGGAGTCCTCCATATAGCAGCTATTTTGGTAGACGAGAATCTTTCATGCGGACCATGTGTCCTGTCCAGCATGTCTGCACCTTCATCAACATTGTATGTATGCTTACATACTTATATTTCATCATAAAACAGCGACATAACGCATTTAAATTTTCTGGATTACATCCTTCTGGAAATCTAGTATGACCATTGTCCTGCTACAAGAGAGATCCAGTGGGAGTTTGAGAATGAACGCTAAAGAAGAAGAATATTTAATCAGTACTTTACTGTCTGGTATTTTATTCCACCATTTGATGTTTTTAACTTACGAATCAGCTTAGGTGGAAATGGTTGAGTTTTCTAGCGTAACTGGCATAAGCTGTCCATAAAGGAGTGATAAGGCACTCGGGAGTGGTGATATTACTATTGTCTGGTAAAGTATGAGTTTGGTGGTAGTTGTTATTCCCCGTCTGCCTCATACGTTTTTTCGCAGTCTTCCAGTGTGATACTAGCTTACGCTACTCTGTTGTTGACTTCAGTGTCGATGTTTACAGCTTGTGAGTGTGTGCTGCCCAGGTAGGTGAAACTATTGACGATTTGAAGCTCTTCTTCTTTAATCTTTAAATATGGGATTAAATTTGATTTGATTTGTTTTGAAACATGACCTCTGTTTTCTTTGTGTTGACGGCGAAGCCAATTTTGTGATGGTAAAGTTGTTGCAGGCGTCAACAAATTGGTTTAGAGTGACATGCATACTGTTTGCAGAATCAGCATTCAGTGTCACCACATCGAGGCCAGCACCTTGATGTAGTGATGGGGCTTAGTTCAGCCACCAGGGGCTGGAAACTAAGACTGATTGGGCAGTCCTACTCGAGAAGGACCACAGTCCTACCCAAGTAAGCAGGGTGCTGAAGACGGAGGCACAAAAATAATCAGGATGTCACGCACAAAACACAATGGGAACATGTCTGTATCTAATACAGATATAGAAGTGTTTCAAGTGAACGAAAGAAGAAGAAACATACAGTGTGTAGTCAACTGCATAGGAGTTTCTTGACCATTGTGTCCTGTAAAATAGTTTTGGCTTGCATATGCTGAAAATTGAAAAAATTACGATCTGTTCTGTATTTTATTTGTATTCCTTTCATGCCACTTGATCTAGATGCGTTGTCAGAATGGCAGCTGTTTTATTATAAGTATACAATAACAGTACTTGGGTAATGATCAATGTATACATATCACTAGTGCTATTTTGTGTACGAATGTGAGAGCTGTCCACTAAATGCAGACCAAAAGAAGGAATCAGGTTTTTCAATATAAAGACTGCAAGATGTTTATTACAAATCAGTTATGTTAAACAAATGCAAATATATTCTTTTAATAACAAATAGACTACTACTTCTTCTGCGTTTGTTCTTAAATTCCTGCAGATGAGCATGGCGTAGTCCGGAGAAAAGAATTCATTGTGTCATGGTTTAAAGATTTTCTGCGATAACTGCACCTTTTGCTCTGACACATCTGAATTCAGCATGGCTTCTGGGTCACTTTGACCATATGTGGAATGGACCAGCTAACTCCAGCCCAAATCTCATTAGTCGCCTTTCACGACATACACAGAAGGTAAACAGTGTTGCTATCTATGTTAACTATTGGACTTGACAAAAAGCACCCGACAATAACATATGAAGACATAATAAAATACATGCAACTTTATTCCAAAATATCAGTATAGTTAAAAAGTAAAACATTATTTTTAAAAATAGAGTGAAGAGAGAGAGAGAGAGAAAGAGAGAGAAATAGTGAGTCATATAGTAAGGCAGTTGAATAACATAACAATTCTGCAAATACAAAGAATACATTAATTGCGTCTCCAAATCTTACAGTATACCCCAGCATAAACAAGATAACATTAAACACAATACTCGCCTCCAGATGTTTTCAAGTCCTACAGTATACCCCAGCATAGACATGATAAAATCAAACAAAGACGACATTACTTGCCTCCAAACGTTCCCAAGTCCTACAGCATACCCCAGCATAGATAGGATAAAATCAAACTTGCCAGACCAGTTTCCTCTTTCTTCGTTCTCATCCTGACCATAGATACGCTTCACATCGTTTTTTCCATTAGAAGATTTGTCTACAGTTCGTTCCTGAGAGACCTATGTACGAATTAAGAATTTATTGATAATAAAAATCATTTACCACACTTGCACATTTATTATATCTCTTTCTCTCTCTGTTATGTAGAAAGAAATTCACGGCAAAAACCTATCCAGAACAGAAGACTTTCCAGTTTGTGTTATTTCACAGTACATCCACATTCAGTCAGACGACCGGGACGTACACACGCTCTAGAAAACATCCCAAATCATATTCGGAAAGAATCTCAATACCAAAAAATGTCAGAGAAACTATAACCTTAAAGTACAACTCAGTTCGGAGGAAATGTGAAAATACCGTAATCCCTTAGGCTTCATCATCAACATCAGCACCGCCATCACATTCCCATCATCAGGTAACATTATCTATATCACTTACTAACGAAAACCAGCCTGACAGTCACACAACTGTTAAATATAAAACTATCCATACTAAGAAATAAATATGTTTGCTATAGCCATATATTGTAAGGCTTTCAATATCGATATTGCAGTATCACATATATTGTCAAGCATGAGTGAGACTCCTTACAGTATCACATTTATTGCCAAGCATGAATGTTGCCGGTTACAGTTATCACATATATTGTCAAGTCTGAATGAGGCACGTTACTGTATCCCATATTGTCAAGCCTGAATGAGGCTCATTACAGTATCCCATATTGGCAAGAAATGGGGGAGATGTGGTTGGTCAAGTACGGAAAACCTGCTTACTTGAGTTACAAAACGATTCGGTCTCACTAGTACGGACCTGGTTCAGTTCCAGTCAGCGTTAAGCCTGAATGAGGCTCGTTCTTCTTCTTCTTTTCTTCCCCTTTTACCCTTTACGGGTGTCGAGGGAGATACAATGTTTTTGTTCTCACTTTTCTGGCAGCTTCAGATAATATTATTTGGTGTACGTGTAATGTCTCTTTGATGCTGTCGATCCAGCGTACTCTAGTTCTACCCTTGGTTCGTTACAGTATCGCAATTTTTTTCCTACATAACTGAATTGCGTTTTAATTCTCAAAATTGTAAATGTGCAAATTGTAAAGTATTGTGACTGTTTTTAGAAATACGGGGGCGTACACCCAAGTGTGACTGGAGAATACACGTTCAGAAGACGGTATCAAAATATGTGTTTTGGGGAGATGGGGATTAGCTGAGTTTATAAACGTGTTGACTCGATTTGCGAGACGAAACAGTGTGGCTGCATGATCCTGGGTCGATTCTCAATTTGACTTAAATGTTACTCCCGTACTGAAATCATCTCAATTTTTGTCTCAAGAAGCAACGAATTATAGAAGTTCTACTGTAGTTGAAACACGAATTATACCACGGTTACTGTAGTTGAAATGAATTATAGCAGTGTTACTATAGTTTAAACACGAATTATAGCACTGTTACTGCAGTTGAGACGAATTATAACAGTTTAACTGCAAATTAAACACAAGCTATAGTTCGTTTATAAATTGGTAATCACACTTTCAATCGAATATTTCAGAAACTGTTCGATCGCAGAGATCGTTGGAATGCAATATTGTATTTTATCCGACGCAAAAATACTATTATCATTTAGTCCATAACTTCTCTGGATTGGGCACATCGGTGAAATCCTTTGGTTTTTTGGTCTATTACAAAAAAAATAACTGGGGTCAAATTTTAAATACTACAGTAATGTGCAATAGTAAACGTCACTGCAATAAGCAGCAGTTAGTTTGCCCTTCAGTCACCATTAGACCCCAGAGTGTCTTATCTGCGCTTAAATACTGTTTTATTTTAGCCGATATTGGATGAGATGTATTTTGTTACCAATGTATATGTACCTAATGGTGTGCTCAACATACACTTATTTATATAGGGCCTTTATGAGGTCAAACCACGAAATAATTTATTCAAAATTCCGAATATGATGATTCAAGAGGTTAAATTATTGTTAATGGCTGCAGAAATTGTAATCCATCTCGGTGCCAGTAGTCATCTTACTCTCGGATTACATGATCGAAACATTTTTCCCAAAACTAAATATATGTTTTGGAGAAGTACTCGCGTGGCAGAGCTTAAAAATCACGCATTTTAACTTGCGTTTTGATCTTATCCCAAACTTAATCTATCGGGTTACAGTGAACATAATATGATGTGGGTCGCAGAGAAGTGTAACCGTATTGTTGAATTATTCTATCAATATAATAAAACTGTGTCTATTTGTCTTCTTCACAAGCTGTAACAACTCGGGTATAAAAAAAAGTATAGTCGAAGTAGACATTTTCCTTCGGAATTCATGTCTTAAATTGGTCTTTGTATTTGATGCATTTTGTCTTCCTGTGAAATTACATCGTGATAGAAAGCATTGTCCATTATTAAAAATGATGGTCTTTCTAGAATTGGAAGAGGACATGCTCTCCATCCAATGCCTGAAAGTATGTCCATTCATTTCACCATGGTAGTCCCTGCCATCTGTATATTTTGATTGGAAAATGGGTCCAGCTTCATGGAATTGGCTGCTGTTGCTACTTCCAGCATGACTGAGTATAATAAGCTGGCCTTTGCTACTTGGAATGTTTATTTTATGTTGGCCATTCACTGATTGCCATTCTTTACTATTTGTGTGGTGAGCATTGACCCAGGATTCGTTCAATATACAATATCATAACGTTGGTTTCTCCAATCCCGGATCTGTCTCAGGTATTTTCTTCGGGCAACTATCAAGTGTGGATTTTCACAAAGAATATTCCTGCCACACAAGTTTTTTCTGAATGTGAAGCCGGCGGCTCTTACAATTTTCCACTGAGAACATTTAGATATGTCACTATCGCAATCGATCTGCAATTTTACTTTCAATTTCCGAAGAGAAACAAATTCATTTTTAACGAACATTTTCAATATCTCCCGTCTTGTGACATCTATGTCAAAGTCGTCAACTTTCCTTTGTCTTCTTTGCTTGACATGAGTGCATTTTGAATCCTGTTTAATTCCACAGGAAAGAGATGATCTACTCAGACCAAGAGCCAATTGAGTTCGCTTTTTAGGGTTATTAATATCACAATATAAATGCCCCATCTTTTCTTTGCAAAAATGTTGGTGAAGTAAAACGATACCTTTTTGTAGTGTAATGGTTGGTTTGTTGGTTGCTGATCCAGCGGTCCATGGGCTCATGCCCTTTGACCCAATTGTAGTGTAATAAACTTGGACTTCAAACTCATTTTTAATTACATCATATATGAATGTAAATTGCAGGAAAAAAATCAACAAGATACTATAATAAAAACAAGAAAATATGCAACAGCCCTTTGAGTAAAATGGAGTTTAGCTATTATTTTAAGATTAAACAATTACGCCAACAAAAGAAAAAATACAGCACCACTAATATTAAATGTCCTGATTATGTTTCTTCTAAAAACATACTCCAGTATTTCCGTGCGTTTAATTGGTCACAAACTTGACAAAACGCTACAATGACCAATGAAATCACGAAGATACTCATGCCAAATAAATTCAAATCTGTCAATCATAATCAAATCTATAAATAAACGACAAATGACATATTCGCACTCATGGAAATCTTGATTTCCATATTTTAGTGGTTCGACTATATGCGCATGAACAACAAAAACATAATTGTATTAATCGGGACTGTCGGTTGACTGTTGAATACTGTAAAATATCTTATATTCTGCGCAATTGAGATGGGTGCATATGTCTATAAATTATAGAGGAAACGTTTAAACTACTAACCATTTTTAAAAGACACATTAAAAAAAATATGTTTGTGTTAATCAAAAGTTGTATCCCAAAGATCGCTGCGATCTAATAGATAATTTCTTAGATATTCTTGCTCCAACGGTGGTTACCAGTTTGTGAACAGACTATAGAGTATTGTTTCTCAAAGAGTCGCTGCAGCTCTTTTGTGTGTGTTTTGATCATGACATAGCACGTTTAAAACTGTTAATTGGTTGGTACATTTTCATGTTTGGTTCCAATG
Source organism: Meghimatium bilineatum (assembly GCA_034231615.1). Taxonomy (NCBI): domain Eukaryota; kingdom Metazoa; phylum Mollusca; class Gastropoda; order Stylommatophora; family Philomycidae; genus Meghimatium; species Meghimatium bilineatum. The sequence continues at coordinate 24,000,655 of CM067317.1, read as the reverse complement.
ATAACATGGCAAAACTTAACAGTATTAACTGTAGAATGAAATATATATACTGCAAATAATTGTACACGAAGTATGTAAACTACCGTTGATATCAGTTTCTATTGTATAATTCCTGAATCTAACTGGTAACAATTATTATTCGTTATAAATGTAAAGGTAGGTCTCATCGCAGAAAGCACCTGCCATCGAGGATGAACATAACTCTTCCTATTCTAAGCCGCAGCAACTATTAAGTGGGGTGACCAGTTCCCTTCCTTCATGTCTACCTTCCGTAACTCATGACTCAAGTACTCACTCATTTACAGCTGAGTCGACTGGAGTAGTGGTTGTGTCAAGCGAGAAATGACAACCCGGATATTTTTCTCCGGACATGGTTTCAAATTTGGCACGATGCTACCAGCTGATAGCAAGCAAGCTCACTATCAAGTATGCTACTTCGATCCTCGTTATAGGTAATGCGTACATTACCAATGTTAAATTAAAATGCTGATATTTTCTGAGATCTACGTCATGAATAGATTAACAATTCTATCTTCATAAGTAAATTGAAGCCAGCGACAACTTTGTTTTCACCATCAATACAAAGAAAACAGAGGTTATGTTCCAACCTACACGAAAAAAAAACCACAGTTAAATCCCCATATAAGGATCAGAAGAAGAGCTTAAAACATTAAATAATTTCATCTACCTGGGCACCACTCTTTCACAAGATGTAAACATCGACACTGAAATAAATAATAAAATAGTGAAAGGTGGTGCCACATTTGGAAGACTGCGACAAAACTATGAGAAAGAAGGGAAACAACAATTGCCACCAAACTAATAGTTTACCAAGCAGCAGTGATATTATCTCTCCTTTATGCCTATGAAACATGGACAGCATATGCCAGACATTCTAGAAGACTCCATTACTTCCACATAAGTTGCCTTCGTAAGATACTCAACATCCATTGGTGGGATAAAATACCAGACAGTGAAGTACTGATGAAATCTAAGTCTGGCAGCATACATACAATGTTGATGAAGGCGCAGGCACAAAGGGCAGGACACATCGTCCGAATGAAAGATAATTGTTTACCAAAAACATTGTTATATCGTTAACTGTAGACTGAATCCCACAAGGCCGGAGGACAGAAGAAGCGTTTAAAAGATCATTGTCTAGATCAAGTCTAGACATCATTGACTCACTTCAAAATAGACACAAATTCATGTGAAAATCTTGCACACGACAAATACGACTGGCGGCGTAGAATAAAGAGAGGTGCATCAGCCGCAGAGAACCTCAGATATCAAACTGCACAACATAAACGCGCTAGAAGACAGGCAAAAGCTGCCCAATATCATACAGTCTCCTCCCACTGTGGTAGTCAATTCCAATCACGCATATGACTCATTAGTCACAGTCGGGCACCCCGCAGACATCATCATCTTCATTATCATTCCATTTTAGCTGTATGATCATCATCGACTTCAACAGACGAATAGCAAATTGATAAAGCGCTAATATATTTTACTCACAATCTCCATTTCTTGAAACAATAACAAGAAGTAAAAGAGATCTAGAATGACGGATTACAGATGTGTTAACAAGTCAAGGTCCTGATTTTGGAATTGTGTACAGTAAGGTTATGTTCCAAATGGTTTGCCGTAACTAGACACCAGTCTCATGCTGTATGCGTACATGTACTCGTATATTCGGAGTAAGCTTTGACATACGTCTCGTATGACATCTGACAGGGAAACCCAACCGTTACACTCGTAGGCCACGTGATTCATAACGAAGTTCTTGGCTGTGGTTGATTAAAGTTTGATTTCGGTGACACACACCTTTTCAAACATCGACATTTTTAAACAGTGAATCTTTATTATATCAGAGATCATGGCCATTAATAAATGCATACAACGGAAGCACTTTATTCTACAATATAAAACCTAACAAGTAAATGATATTTAAACGTCCACTGAATGAACCCCTTTTAAAAAACCTATAGACAAAGACACGCCATAAAGTTCACGTGTCGCCAGCAAAAGAACTAAATATACTATCGTAGTGACACTACATATGGAAGTTTAATATCGTGTTTTTGTCGATGGGTAAAAAAGGCATGTAAACGTGGATGTTTATATTATATTTATTTGTAAGGCCTTCAAGGTAGAAGTGCATGGCGGAAGCTACATAAACTGTTTTTAATTATGGTTACTGCGTTTTCCCATGTTAAGGAATAGTAAAGTAAATCAAGAGGTCCCTTTTCCACGCCATTGAGACGTTTAGGAGAATACGGTGTTATACTCGTATTTGTTCATTGTCTAACGGCACACTTAGAGATGACGTGGTTAGCATCTCTTTCGCCGCACATATCTGAAGATCTGGTACCCATTTCCTTAGGCTTGGTCGACCTAGGAGCTATTGATGATATTAAAAATATTTCCAGTTGAGCTAGAAATTGAACCATGGACTACCCGAATAGAAAGACAGTTAACGAACAACTGGTCTACAGCGGCCTCTTGTTATGTAGTGCAGCGAGCATTCTAGCTGTGGTAATAAAAACTACTGTGCCATAGTGGCACAACGTTGGTTTATTAATATTCAATATAATAGGTTGGTCGTCTGTTTAACAGTTAATAACAAGACAGATAACGGGTAAAGATCGAGTAACGTTTTCCGTGATTCATTAAGATTGGTGATAGAGGCTAGTGTACTGTGCTAGTAATGCTGATAAATATGTTGTGGCACACGACTTATATAGTAACGATATGTCTATGGTCGTAAACCATTCAAATGAAAGTAACAAAACACAGTATTATATACCACAGCACATGCTGGATTATCTTCTTTCGTTAAATTGAAACATGTCTATATCTGTAATTTTGCCTCCTGGATTATTCTTCTTCTTCGTTCATTCTTAAACCCCCACTGGATATCTCTTGTATCAGGACCATGGTCGTATTAGATTTCCAGAAGGATCTTTGATGTGTCTGGTCATTGTCGCAAATAAAGCGGCGACCGACACAACGCATTGCCGTTTCTGGGCTACGTCCAGCTGAAAATCTAATTGGACTATTGTCCTGCTACAGTAGATATCCAGTGAGAGTTTGAGAACGAATACTAAAAAAAAGGGGAAAAAACGGGTTCAATAATTACAAGGTAATAGTATAAAAAAGTGCATATTGAAAGTAGAAGACACCAGCCTTGTATAGGGCCTAAAGTCTATCCTATACATTGATTCTTCTATTCGTACTCTCTTAGAGACCAACTCGAATTTGCTAAAGAGGATAGATAGAGATAGAGAGAGAGAGAGAGAGAGAGAGAGCTAAAATGCTAGAGATAGTAAAAACGTACGTCATGAAATGTTTATATAAAAAAAAAACACAGAACAGAACAAACAAAAAACAAACCTGTGATAGGCTAGAGCCGTTTTCGTTTCGTAAGTTGGTCTTAGACTGATTTACATGAACATTCTTGTCAATTCCTAGTTCAAGGTCGGTATTAGTATGTCGATCATAATTTGGAGGTATGTCAAACGTTTTGATATCAGGACTTGATCGTTCGTGTTCCTTTAGTTCATCTAATGGATGTTCACGACTGTAAGTCCCTGGAAGCTTATCTGTGTTTCTAAATAAGTTATTATTAGGGTTGTCCCAAGGGTCCTCATAACTGTCTGATGGATTTTCGTAGACACCATGGTTTATAGCAACAGGGGAATTTCGTCTATTTTGTAAGGGTAAGTGCTTGTGGTCTTTACTCATACTGTCAGCTGCGTCGGATGGATAATCGGATGTATCAGGACTGTCTTCGTTCTTTCGCTTATATCTTGGAGGGAAGCGCCGCCTGTCTTTATGTCTATCATTTGAAGAAAGTGCGTGGTTATCATCACTGTCGCCGTTTGAAGATGTATCAGATGTATGCGGTGAGTTTCTATCACGATGCTTATATGGAGGGGAACGATCTCGACGATCACTTTTATGGTATGGAGGCCGTGTCTGATGATGTCTGTGTGGAGGAGAGACTCGTCGGTCATCATATTTATAAAACGGGGATTCTCTTCGATCAAGCGATCCAACAAGATTATGTTTTCCGTCCGTTTTCTTAGAGCTGTTTCTATCAGGTATATTTGAAGGAGAATCAGATCTATGTCTATCAGGCTGTTGGCGTCTCTCAGATGGACTTGATCTCCGATTGTCATGCCTGTCAGGTGAAAAGTGCCTTATGTCATTGTATTTTTCTGGAATCCTGTGATTTTGAACAGGTTGGCGTCTTCTGGGAGGGGGTGTTATTTCAAGTTCTCGGCTTTGATCTCTGTTGTTGTTATGTCTTCTATAATTATCTGAGTTGTAGTCTTTATGTTTTTCGGGTCCTCTATAAAGATTATCATCGAAACTGTCAGTGTATGAATCATTATCAATTCCTCGTCTCTGACGATTCTCGGTACGTCTTCCTTGGCTACTTGGCATATTCTGTAGGAAGGAGAGAAATACATAAGAAACAAAATAATACAGGACAAAATAATAAATAAGTACAAAATACATAACATATCGATAGTTAGTGATCACCATGTATGTGTATGTAGTTGATGTTGTGATCTGATGGCAGTTGTTCAGTAAGTTAGACAATCATCGCATGATAAAAACGAAAACAAAAATGTACTTCTTACGGCGAGGAAAGCTTTCTTTAACGGCTTTCTTTTCGTGGTGAAACTGAAGATGTTTATAATCGTCACATCTAACAGCAAGATCGCGCCTGTATGTTACTGCTATCCGACAAGGGAACACATAATAAAAAAAAACATTGCCATCTATCATGCTACAAAAGATACTAAAAATTCGTCGAGGATTGACTCCATTGTACTCGGGTTACTTATGGGACTATGTACCTAGTCCCTCTCAACGAAGTGGTGCGCTGCTGCCGGTAGTACGACTCATAGAACGCACTTCGTAGCTTCAAACGATATCTCAGAAAAAACATCTCTATAAAGAAGATGGCGAGAGCTCGATTTCCTACCATCTCCAGCAGGGGCTGCCCCACCACTACTAGCAGGGGATGTCCTACCACTACCAGTAGGGGCTGCCCTACCACTACCAGTAGGGGCTGTATTACCACTACCAGTAGGGGCTGCCCTACCACTACCAGTAGGAGCTGTCCTATCACCAACAGTAGGAGCTGTCCTACCACCATCAGTAGGAACTGTCCTATCATCTCCAGTAGGGACTGTCATACCACGACCAGTAGGAGTTGTCCTATCACCACTTTAGGGGCTACCCTACCACTACCAGTAGGGACTGTCCTACCACCACCAGTAGGAGTTGTCCTACCACCATCAGTAGGAACTGCTCTACCACCACCACATAATTTACGGCAACAATGTTTTGCAATACTACCCCCCCCCCCCCATGTCAACAACTATCAAGAATTAAGGGACTCTTCCTCCGCTTAATTATACCAACAGTCGCCCGTGTGTTGCCGGAGCCCGAAAGAGGAGCAAAGATTAGCAACACTGTTTACCTTCCATGCATGTCGTATGAGGCGACTAAGGAGGTTATGGGATGGAGTTGGCTGTCCCATCCCATATAGGGTAAGTGACCCAAAGTCATGCTGAAGTCGGATGTGTCATGCGAATGGCACAGATATCGCAGCAATGCTGTAAACCATGACACAACGCCTTCTGTTCTCCGGACTACATCCTGCTAATTTGCAGGCGTTTGAGAACGAACGCAGAAGAAGAAGAAGAATACCAACAGTGTCACCCCCCCCCCCCCCAATGGTCCACGCGCATTCCCTATAAATAATGTTGGCAGAAAAAAATATTACATTTCATGATTTATTTCACATTTTTAGAAGTAATAAAATAAGACACTGTTTCACATCAAACAATTTAATTAGAATACAATAACTATTACTTTAGTGCCTGGGCAATTAGTATTTAAAAACAGTATTGCTTTAGTGCCTGGGCAAGTAGTATTTAAAAACAGTATTGCTCTAGTGCCTGGGCCTTCGCGACTTGGGGTGGGGGAGGCTATCAGGGAGGAGATTGGTACATTGGCTCTGACGGCGGGGAGCGTGACAGCGGGGATTTTGGCAGTGGCCGGGGCTTTGCAATGGATGTGCTCGCAGACTATCTGTGAGCATGACTGCATGCTCAGTGACTCGATGAGCATGATTGTGAAAGTTCGGGCGGGGTACATTAGGGAACGGTGGCTGGATGCAGTGAAGAGTTCCTGTATGCGTGGACAGCCTTTCGTTTTTGAGCCGGGTCATGCGGGGGTCCGGGGTGGTGAGAGAGCGGGTAGGGTGGCCTCGTGCGCTGCTGGTGGGGCATTGGATCGAGCGGACATTCCTAAAGCCCTGCGGGAGAACGAACGAACAAATGACTGTATGGGTGACGATGGTTCTTGTTCCATGACTAGAGTAGAGGAGTTCGGTTTGAGGTTTCGCTGGGAGGGGGGAGGGAGTGGTTTCGTGGGCGGGAGAGAATGGTGGTCGGTCAGTTGCGTGCTGGAACAGTCGGTCAACGTGTATAGGCGGCTACACTCAAGAAGAGATCTTAGCACCTATGAACTTGTTCGGAGTGTAATGACGATGAACTAACTAACTAGCTAACCAACCAACTAACTAACTAACTAACTAACTAACTAACTAACTAACCAACCAACCAACCAACCAACCAACCAACCAACCAACTAACCAACCAACCAACCAACCAACTAACTAACTAACTAACTAACTAACTAACTAACTAACTAACTAACTAACTAACTAACTAACTAACTAACAGTATTGCTGACGCATTGTTTAGTATAGAATGTATGTCCTTTCAAACTCAAGTAATAACTACACGTGTGTTGTTTAACTTGTAATGTACACACGATTCTTGCCACATCCTGTTTGGGAAAACATACATTTAACTAACGCTCGTTGTGATTGTCATTTACTGAGGTATGTCGCGAACATTTAGATTCGATACAGTTTACATACATATATAACACTATTGTATAGACTTTATCTAGATGTATGTTATCGTAACACAGATAATATACTCTCTTTGAAGTTGAATGCATGAATAAATGACTGCACTCTGTGTACGTCAAAACGGTCACTCTCCACAACGGTGAACCACTGAATATCAGATTCTCTTGTGAAAAACCCTAACACCAGCATATTTAAATACTTTAAATATATGAGATAGCAATGCATAAGTAACCTTTTAGTACAACTATAGAACAATGGAAAAGGAAAATATTAATTTAAACCAACATTGTGTTATTTATGTCAGACATGTACCATAAGTACAGAACAAGAGAGAAAGCTTTCGCGTATGAAATAAGATATCTAAGAAAAGCAACACACATAAAAAGATGAAATCATGTGAGGTATGAAGAGTTCTGTTGTCAAATATGTTGAAAACAAGAAATTGAAATGGTTCAGCCACTTAATGAAAGTGAACCATATATTGGTCAGCGTCAATGGCGCACAACATGAACATAGTACCAGAAACAGACAGAGGAAACGTCACAATACTGCTGTATATCAAGCGACATAACCTTCCAGCCAGAAAATTGATAGCCAATCAATCCTGCGAAGAAAGGCAGAAAAAAAAGAGAAAGATCAATTAAGTGAAGTGCAGTAAATATGTACTTAATTCTTAATTATTATCTAGTTTTATTACAACAAAATGCCAATTCAATAATATGATTTTATCAGCAACCCAATAGTATTTTCTTCTTCTTTCGTTCGCTAATAATGTCTATATCTGCTGTGCTGTTTCTTGTATAAATTGGACAGTGTTTTCCGTTTCTTATTTTGTACCAAAGAGTTTAACATTCATAGGTGTATCAAGAGGCCAGTATATGAACCGTTAATGTACCATATTTTGCATATCTTTAAGGATATGCTCTATAAGTTTGGTTGGCTTGTTCACATGTACACGTTGCTGATGTGCCAGTTAAAAATTGTGTTTACATATGGCTGTTTAGTCTTCTGTGGCCAGTTCTGAGTCGAAATATTATGGCTTGTTCTTGTATAATAAGTAGATGGTTGTCGTCCCATTCGTTGTGCCTTTTCATTCATTTATTTTGGTGATAGTAGATTGGTACATCGGGTTGCTGCATGTTAGAATCCTCCTTGGCCAGTTGATCTGTAATCATTTTACCATTCTGTACGAGTGTTATGTTTGTGCTTCTTCCTGTGCACTTATCATTTAGCTGTTTGACCAGTTTCCACAATTTTCTTTCATCCGTGTCAAAGTTTAAGGATTTTACTTTCTCTTTCCAGTTCTTTCTTCTAGCTTCCACGTTTGGCTCTTTGAAATTTAAGATTTTGTCATGTTGACGCTTGTTGTGGTGTTCCTGACTTGCGTTATTTTATAATTCCGTCCGTGTTTTTTTCTAATTTTTCGTGCATTAGTTCTAGTTCTTAACTCCAGTATGGCTTGTATAGCGTGCTTGCTCCTTTTGGTATTGATTCTCTTGAGTAGTATGTTGGAGGATCTTTTGGCTTATTAAGCAATAGAAGATCTTTGTCATCTTGCTAGCTTTCAAGTTCTCTTTTATCCATGTAGTCATAACCCCAGTGAGTGGTCGTTAAAATCTCAATATACTATCAGTCTTCCTCTGTAAGGTATTGTGTTCAGGGCAAGTTGTTGGTCATTTTGACAATAGTAATTTAGTAGGTGGTAGTCGGACCTGGTATTGCTCTCCTTCCATGTATAGTTCACTTTGATATAAGCTATTATTTTCCTCTCCTTCCATGTATAGTTCACTTTGATACACGCTATCATTTTTGAGTAGTGTAAGTATACCTCCTCTTAAGCAAGTTAATTCACTGCAGTAGTTTAAAACAAGACTAAAGTTTAAGTGTAATAAAACATTAATATGATATAATTTTACACTTAATCTCATTGATTTACACAGTACACACATGTTGTAAGTATAGATGGTTAACAAAAAGAAACCCTTATTAACTAATGCAGTGGGGGTGCAAAGGGAACGCATTGCTCTCGGTGGACCCAGGGTTAGCAGATAACGAAGATCCCAAATGTACATCCTCGCGGTGCACCCTCGAAACAGAAATACAGCAACTCGAGCTGATTCTGGCCAAATCATTTGGGGATCGTGTCCGAGAATGTGGAGGTAGCAGATGGAAAGAGATTTGACTGCATAAGAGACAGACAATATCTCCGACACCACCAGCAACACCACATACAGCGACACTGTCGACATACATTAAAGCTGGTTAGTCCAGTCCGAACATTGGAGGGGCGGCCAATGAAAAAGCATGAATGTCTAACAGGCAACAAAGGAGGTTATGGGGTGAAGTTGTCTGTCCCATCCCTAAATGACACAGAAGCAATTCTGAAGCCGTATGTGTCAGACCGAAATAGATATCGCAGAAAAGCTGTAAACCACGACACAGCGCATTCGTTCTCAGATTCCTGTTAATTTACAGGAGGAAAAAAAGTTTCTATCACAACATGTTGTCAACATACCCCTTGCTTGAGTTTCTATATAAGTTTCAATAAGGAAATCTCTCAGCAGAAACAATAAATATCAATTCCTCAAATGAATGTAAAAATAAAATTGTAAACCTACCTGATCATACTTGTCGCTTCGTAATCCTCCTCTTAGGTTCATGCTAATTTCATAGATCTATCTATACATATTTTAAATGAACTGATTTATCTAAGCTATGCAGAACAATACCCCTATGTAGTCGGTCTTGCAAATATTATCAACACAAGTGTCGTGCGTCTATATAGCTTGACATTCTGTGAACTTGTCTTTAACAATCTGAATCATGATCTTACTTTCACATTTTAACGGTGTCAAGCGCTCGATTTCACAATCTCATTCAGAAATATTTTAAAGTTACTAGATTTTATTAACTGATACCATAAGTACAAACAAGAAGTAACTAACAATAAGTACCGCCAAAAGTTTCCGAGTTTAAATACTTATTTATACATTAAGTGTTATGAGACAAGCACACCAGCAGATAAATAAATACCTCGGGTCACTAAACCGGTGTGCTGTTCTGTACCGCAGTCGATGTGGTTGAGGGATTTTCACACAAGCATAGCTCGAATTGAAACCATGTCAAATGTCTGTAAAACCATAATAGAGGTCATTCGGCACAGCACAGGTAAGGAAAAATATTGCTCTCCAGGGAAGTAAGGTAAAGAGGTGTCCCGTATATTGTTACAGATCTGTGGAGTCTTCTGTTCTGTCCTCATGAATTGCTGTCTTCGTAGTGAAGGTTGGCTGCAATGTACCTCAAATATCCCATCTCTTTGTTTTGGAAGTGCTCTTTGATATTATAATCTATATCCTGACCTTCTTGCGATGTTTCCCTCCCGCTAGTATCTTTGTCTTCTTCGTGCTCACCCCACCCCCCAAATCTATCGTCAAGTAAGCTTAACAAGATTTGTCATGTCATTTTAATATGCCAAAAATATTTTGTTTGTTTCATTTTAAATTCCTTTATTAATTCTTTTTTACGCATTTTGTCAGAACATCTTTGTTCGTTTTCTTCTTTTTCCATGAAGTTCTCCCAATTGTTAAATACACCCGACATCTCAAAAGTATCAATTCTGCAGTTTAGCTTTTTGTTCATTATCCATGTTTCTGAGCCATACATTAATGTAGAATAGATGTAGGCAGTATTTTATAATTCTGATTTTAGTCTATTTTGTGATATTTGTTTGTTAATATTTCTTTTGTATCATATAAAGTACTTTTAGCGATTCTTATTTTCATTTTAACTGCTGTTTAACAGCTGCCACCATTTGTGACTGTCCAAGATATTGCTACTGATCCACTTATAGTATCTCTATACATTTTGCTGTTGAAAGTTTGTTCCTCTTCAGTCTTGCTGATTATCATTGTTTTTTAATGTTTTTAGACTATCCAATCCATATTATTTGCTTGATAGGCATATCTCTATTTAATCGATTAGACTTTGTAGCTATGCTCACTTTCTGCTAAAGAGGACCGTATCATCTGCATATCGCTGATTGTTTATTATTGGCCCACTGATCTAGAGTACTGGTATTCCTTCTATATGTTTAAAAATGTTTTCTGTGTAGATATTAACTAGAATGGGTGATAAAATACATATTTGTATTACCCCTTTTTAAAATGTATATCTATATATGGTGAATAGCTGTTCTCACATCTTATTGATGCAGTTTGGTCCAATATATAGATCTACTATAAATAAAGGCTAGGGCGGAAAAATTGAATCTATGAAAATTTTTTTTTTACTTATGGTGTTGTGATGACTTTGATATGTTTCAGTTTCAACATATCGACAATAAAAAATTAAAAAAAATATTACCGTTTGGATTACCCACGGCTACAATCCCTCCAACAATATATTTCGAGCTCGTATGAATTGAGCTATTGAGGACAAACGAAAGATAGCAAAAAGTTGTAGCTCTATAAAACGTTGCATACTCTCATGTGTCATGAGACATATTCTTTCCGGAACGCAATGCCTCAATGTTTATAAGAAAATGTGTAACGCCCGATCGATCAGAATTTAAAAATGCAACAGAAACGCAGATGTAAACAGTATTATACGTTTAGCTCATGGACAAAAGTATCCACGGCATCAGGAAAAGGCACGTAGAAATATTATTAAATTGTTAAAAAACAGTAAAAGTCCGTCGGAAGGCAGAAAATATTTCTAGGCTTATGTATTTGTTGAAAGTTGTTTGAGCAGTGTGCAGAGGTCAGATGTAAAAGGTTAATTAATCATAACCATTCAGTAACGTATGAAGGTTAAGATCAAAAGAGTATGATGTACTGGAAGATTATTGCATCAATACTCGATCAATATCCATTTTTGAAAGTAACTATCAACTTTTAAGATCTTAAACCACTACACAACACATTCGTTCTCCGGAATGCATCCTGCTTAGTGACCATGAGGGGTAAAATTATCTAAGTAAAAAACCTGCCAATTTTCATGCTAAATTGGAGAAACCTGTGCGTTACAGGAGAAACATAGAGCTACAGATTTCTGCCTACACACACATACATGCATATGTACGCACGCACACATATACGCGCGCACACACACGCACACACACGCGCGCACACACACATATATATATAATTTGTTTTTCCATATATACCCTATTTCTTGAAGACATTCAACTAAATTTTCATGTTAGACCGACCATAAAGTCCTTGATGTAGCCTAAGAGTCAAATACAGTTATTTTTTTTTACCTATATAGATATATATATATATATATCAATATCAATATTTCTGATACTAAGTATAGTTTAATTTATGTTTTTGCTTTTCTCAAAACCAAAGTATTCGTCACCGACTTCAGTGCTTGAATTCTTTCATGTATTATTATCAGTGCAGTTTTGGTTAAGCGGCCCATCAAGCCGATTGTTCATTATTCTGTACCATCTTTGGTTACGTAAAATGTCCCTCTATGGTGATGTATACACTCCTTTCAACCACAGATTTTAGTCCAATTTAGTTGTATCAAAGCTTTGCGACCATACAAAAATAGATGTCGCAGATCTGGCAATCCATTCACCACGATCTTAATCAACATTCCACTATAACTGAATTTCATTCCTAACGATCTTAATCAACATTCCACGACCACTGGATTTCATTCATAATGATCTTAATCAACATTCCACGTTACTGGATTTGGTTGCAAAATATACCCTCTTATGGTGTGGTACGCTTCTTTCAACCGTAGTCCAATTTGTTTATATCAGAGCTTTACACCCAGAAAGAAGATCGACGTTATTGAGATGAAATGCTACAGAAAGATATTTAGAATATGAAGGATGGAAAAAAAGAAAGTCCAAAAAAAAGAAAGTTATTGCCAAAGAAAGTCCATAGTGCCAGGCGTCTTCTGTGGTGAGCGTTCCTCTGTTCGAATGGCTGGAAAAGCAGTGGAGAAAAATCAGAAAATGAATAGGAATCCTGTAAAGGACTGAAAGAGGAGGCGAGGGGATAGTGTTGACTCTAAGAGGAGGTGGAGGCTGGTTTAGAGAAGAGATAGAACACAAGACGACACCTTATACTGGACATAAAGCACGAATATGACATAAACAGACAATCACTTAATTGTATTATATTGAATTTGTTAGTTTGCTTAGACTTTTTAAATGTGAACTTTGGTTCTGGTGATAAATTGTTTAATTAGTTTTAGTCTTTCTTTTGGTACACCAAGGTCAAGCAAATATTCTAGGTTATAAAGTATTCTATTGTTTAGATAGTGATCTTTCAGGATTTCTATATGATGGAGAAATTTATGACAGTGCGGTAAGTAATCGTCAATTGTATTTTCATCATCACAGTCTTCACATATTGGTTCAAATATTTTATGTAATGAGGTTCCCAATCTCAGTCGTATTAGTTTCATATTGGCAGTGATTTTCAGCTCTTCCTTAATTTGACTGGTCCTAGAAGATCCCTTTAGCAGAGCATGTGCATTTCTTCCATGTTGCACATAAAACGTCGAAGAGGTTTTTATGTGACCGAAATAATACAAGTAAATGGCATGGATTGAGCGCAACCAATCCTCGTATAAAGACTTGTGCACAGAAAATGTAAACATGATCTGAAAGACCCATTTTGACTGGCAGTAGGTAATTCATAAGTTTGCCTCTCTTTTGGAGAAACGCGTCTCTTTCAACCAGGGGACAACAAAGTCCAATTAGGTTATTTCAGGACGCACTACCATAAAATATTAGAGGTAACAAAGACCCCAAGATTAAGTTAATCTTAACCCATTTTATTGTCGTGATTTTCGTTTTTAGACCGTGGCTATTTTTTGGCATACGACTCCAAGTATATAAATAGTGACCTATGAAAATCACGATGTTAATCAAAAATATGTATCTGCTTTAGGATTCTTTTTGAGAATATACATACTAGACTGCCCATAAATTACCGTAACAAATTGGGGGTGGGGAGATATCTGGAAAAGTTAAAAATAGTTGGCAAAGGAATGGGTGGGGAGGGAGGGGTTGAAACGTTGAAGTCACAAAATTGTTTTTTTAAAATACATCAATGAAATTGTTTGAGTTTGAAACATTTTTCTAAAATATGTGAAACAAATTCTGTATTTTGTCGTAGTTTTTTTTTAACACTGATGACCTTATATTAGCCTATATTTGACCGTGATCTACGACAAGTTGGCTAAATACAACTGAGCTAATTCACAGCAGTTAAGTAACTTCTTAAATGAGATGTAATGATTTCAAGAGTTATTTGTCCCTTCCGTTGATGTTAAATCCAAGAATATTGATTCTTGATTAAGTAAAATGTACCTCATATGGTGAGGTGCGCTCTTTTCAACCGCGGACGTTAGTTCAGTTTGGTTATATCAGAGCTTTTCAACCGCGGACGTTATAGTTTAGTTTGGTTATATCAAAGCTTTTCAACCGCGGACGTTATAGTTCAGTTTGGTTATATCAAAGCTTTTCAACCGCGGACGTTATAGTTCAGTTTGGTTATATCAAAGCTTTTCAACCGCGGACGTTATAGTTTAGTTTGGTTATATCAAAGCTTTTCAACCGCGGACGTTATAGTTCAGTTTGGTTATATCAAAGCTTTTCAACCGCGGACGCTATAGTTTAGTTTGGTTATATCAAAGCTTTTCAACCGCGGACGTTATAGTTCAGTTTGGTTATATCAAAGCTTTTCAACCGCGGACGTTATAGTTCAGTTTGGTTATATCAAAGCTTTTCAACCGCGGACGTTATAGTTTAGTTTGGTTATATCAAAGCTTTTCAACCGCGGACGTTATAGTTCAGTTTGGTTATATCAAAGCTTTTCAACCGCGGACGTTATAGTTTAGTTTGGTTATATCAAAGCTTTTCAACCGCGGACGTTATAGTTTAGTTTGGTTATATCAAAGCTTTTCAACCGCGGACGTTATAGTTTAGTTTGGTTATATCAAAGCTTTTCAACCGCGGACGTTATAGTTTAGTTTGGTTATATCAAAGCTTTAAAACAACGAGAAAGTACACACACAAAAACGTTATGGTGATCCCGTCACCACGAACTTAGTTCAGCCAATAAAAACATCATCTTGTTAATTTAGTTTGATGTTCAATGTCATCATGTGGAGTTGGCTGCCCATGTGATAGAGGGTTACCAAAAATCATGGTGAAGTCGGATGTTTCAGACGAAAAACGCAGATACCAAGATATTAGCCAACCATGGTACAATACAATCCGTTCTGCAGACAACATTCTGCTAATATGTATGTGTTTAAGAACGTCGGTAGAAGAAAAAGAAGAAGAAAACACGTCCGCCCCCATAAGAACCATATTTAGAAGGCGATACACAAGATTCGATCCAGGTACGTTCAGCTGACACAAGCTTCATTAAACACGTTTACTTGCTCAGACATTCCACATCCTTTAAAAATAAAGACATGCTTTTATTTAACAAGTCATTTGAACGTGTGTATTCTGTTGTCACTAGAAACGTGAACCGAGAGAGCAGATACAAAGAGAGACACAATAATACACTCATTTGAATGAAGCGGCTGCGCTGTTGAAATGTTAGTAATCTTAGACCGATAATCTTTAAAATTTTCTTTTTAGAATCAAGCAACCATGATTTTGTTCTTAAAACCTGCCTGTCTGATAAAGTGACAAAAGGGATATTTTTCTTATCTTTTTCTTTTATTATTCTTGCACTCATCTATAGTGCCTCTAATTTCCCACTTTCGGTTTGTTTATAATGAATGCACGCATTTTCTCTTTTACTAGATGCGTTGCCATC
>CM067317.1:23895332-23984787 GCA_034231615.1 Meghimatium bilineatum | reverse complement strand
AAACTATGACAACAGATAAAGTGAAAGTGCAAACAAAAACTATGACAACAGATAAAGTGAAAGTGCAAACAAAAACTATGACAACAGATAAAGTGAAAGTGCAAACAAAAACTATGACAACAGATAAAGTGAAAGTGCAAACAAAACTATGACAACAGATAAAGTGAAAGTGCAAACACAAACTATGACAACAGATAAAGTGAAAGTGCAAACAAAAACTATGACAACAGATAAAATGAAAGTGCAAACAAAAACTATGACAACAGATAAAGTGAAAGTGCAATCAAAGATAATAATTGAGAATTTCGAACTAGAGGAAGTAACAAATTTCGAGTATTTGCGCACAAACATAAAAAGTTCAGGAGACTGTGATGTAGAAATCAAGAGAAGAATTGCAATAGCGAAATTGAAAATTACCCAAATGAAAAATCTTTGGCAAGGTACCAGCAGCATAGCCAAACTATGTATGATCAGAACATGCGCACTTCCAGCGGCAATATACGGACATGAAGCCAGGAGATCAAATGAAACAGTAGCAAGGAGAGTCGCTGCATTAAAAATGCGATGCTATAGAAGAATTTTACGTATGCCGTTGACAGCTAAGAAGACAAACCAAGAAGTGTTAAGATAAATACACGTAGAAGAGAACTGGTTCCTTAACATCTTAACCAGAAGGTTGTGTTTTTTTGGTCATATAAAGGGTCATAACAGCATAGAATTATTACTATCTGAAGAGAGAGAGAGAGAGAGAGAGAGAGAGAGAGAGAAATCGACAATGGAAGAGGGCGCCCAAGAGAACAATGGTGCAGTGATATATACGATTGCTTAAACATGTCTCTAGCTGCGTCAGGTTAACTCACACAGAATCGCGGAGTGTTCAGATAATTCATAAGGAAGGCCAATCCAGACAAAAAAATATGTCACATAATGATGATCAAAAGTCTAATTTTCAACATACATCTCACACACATTTTTAAAGATGTTTTCTGTCGATTATAAGACCTTATGGACACATAATTGTTTTATCATACAATTGCTTGATTTAACGTGAAATTGCATTATTTTGTACTTCTGAACAACTGACAGACGGTGTTTCAGACAGTCGTATACAGTGTAAGACTCCCATTGTCCACAGCAAAAACGTTGTATACTTTAGTAGGAAAACTGAGTATTAGTTTTTACAAAGTTTATGACATTAGGTCAGAAGATAATAAAATTTTACAGTATTTCTGCAATGAATCTATTTTATTTCAATCTATACCATTCTATCTATATTCTGTCTATACCATTCTATTTCAAGCTTAGAAAAGATGACTATTCATTCCTAGGAATAATTAAACAATCATGGCATTGTTGGAAAGCGACTCTGAAATTTCTAATTCATTTCGTTTACAAACGAAAATTAGGCCATGTGTGGTGGATAATTTTGATAAAGAATTGACCCGAAGAGAAATTTGCAATATGTTTCACAATAATAAGGGAGTGACTTTAATGAAATTGAACAGTTGGTTAAGAAAGAGTAATGACATACATATTTCCAAGTCTACGCTATTGAAGACTATTAGGTGTTGAGGATTCACTTTCGGAAAATATGTTGGTGGCTGAAACCTTATTCGCCGGCAGCCTCATATAGTTGCAATGAGAAGTAAATATTTACGCGATGTTAGAGAAATGAAAAGAGATTGTTATGATGTAGTGTACTTAGATGAAACTTGGATATATACGCACGCACCACAGTAATCAACGAGAATGACAATCGTCTAATGGGATAGTTCAGATGCTGGTACCCAAGGAGCAAGGGACAGCGCCTAATAATTTCACGCTTAGAAAGCAGCCATCATGATCTTCTAAATAGTACCAAACTCATAATTGTTTCAAAATTCATAGATCTTCTTCTGCGTTCGTTCTGAAACTCCTGCAGATTATCAGGATGTAGTCCGGAGAACGGAATGCGTTGTGTCAGGGTTCACAGCATTGCTGCGATATCTGCGCATTTCGGCCTGACACATCCGACTTCAGCACGGCTTTGGGTCACTGACCCGATATTGGATGGGACAGCCAACTCCATCCCAAAACCTCCTTAGTCGCCTTTTACGAAATGCGTGGAAGGTAAACAGTGTTGCTATTCTTTGCTCCCCTTTCGGGCATCGGCAACACACGGGCGGAAAAAAAATTCATAGATAATAAATATTATCATACTGGGATGACTGTAAAGATATTTCAAGATTAGACTGTGAATCACGCACTTCCTTCATTAGATATACTAGCGTTTTTAATAATGGACAATGTTTCCTGTCACAACGTTGTGGCATCAGAAGATCAAGTTCCGAATTCATCAAGAACTAAGGATGTAATAAAGATTTGGCTGACAAAAAGAAAAAAAAATTCCATTTAACGAAATGTCAACGAAGTCTTCATGATTTGGAACTGTAAAAAAGACATAACATACAAAGACATTTCACATAGGCAAGGCACTTTAGGAACATAGTAACAGATACTGAAGACTACCTCTTTACCATTCTCACTAAACAAAATATAAATAGTCTGGGGTAAAATTAAGAAACAGGTAGCAACAGATAATAAAACGTTCAAATTAAAAGATCTAAAAATACTTACAAATGCTGTCATTTTTAATATAGCCAGGGATTATTGAAAAAAAATGTGAGAACCATGTATTACAAGAGTAATAGAAATATTGGAATAATGATTGTGTATCCTTCATTCAGCCGAGATTGGTTATCAATTTCTCAGTGACATCTGATTATACTTTGAATGAAGTTAAGTTTCCTTAAAGATGACTTTACCGTTATTGATAATCACATTAGAAGAGCAACGTTCCATTATGATATGTATAAACCACAAAATGGTGATAGCCTATAGGAATAACAGAACAATAAAGGCCCAGTATGGTAGAGTACTAAATGTTAATGACAAATAATGTCGTATCTCGCATACAAATATTTTAAGAAATCATTTTGTAAATGTACTAATATACAAACATGATGGGCAAATTATTGTAATAGTAGGCACGCCGTTGCTTAATATACTCACAGAATCTGTGTCTGAAGTGGTAAAATTGCTTTCTCGATATACAATAATTAATATGCCGACAATCGACAATATCAAAGGATTTAGTTCATTTATAAAAACTGAATATAGTGCACACATATAAACATAATATGTATATATATATTTATTTATTGTGTCTTATCAAATATAAGATGCTGAAGATGTCATACAAAACGTGTGCAGATTGCACGATGTGGCAGTAGGTGCGGAATGGAT
Organism: Meghimatium bilineatum; assembly: GCA_034231615.1. NCBI lineage: Eukaryota > Metazoa > Mollusca > Gastropoda > Stylommatophora > Philomycidae > Meghimatium > Meghimatium bilineatum. The sequence continues at coordinate 23,981,502 of CM067317.1, read as the reverse complement.
AAGTCTACCCTCAGATTTCGAAACTTGTTAGAGAGTAGTAATATCACTTAGCAGGGATTCCAAAGAATGGTATCATTCATGAAACAGCTGTGGAGAAAGAAGTGCAGACTTTGGTCATGAGAATACGAAAGAGGGGGATGTGATTATATACACAGATGGATCTGTGAATAGACGTGTTCGCAGTGCTTGTGCCTTCACAGCTCAGTGCGCAGTTGAAACGATCAAGGAGGAAAGTGGTGCCTTTGCGGTCACTACGAGTAGCATGACCATGGAGCCTATGGCGGTAACCAGGGCATTTGAGTGGGTATGCACACAGAAGGTAACGCAGGTCTGCATCTTGAGTGACTCTATGAATATGATTAGGAAGGTAAAAGTGGGCCGTGTTTGAGAACAGTGGATTGAGGTCTTGAGAAAGGCGAGGCTGAAAGTTGTTACATTTATTTTTGTGCCGGGACATTTGGGTATTCGAGACAATGAAAGAGCGTATCAACTGGCATCATGCGCGATTGTGGCACGGTGCGATGGGGCAATGGATCGCGCTGACGTTTTAAACTCCTTAAGAGATATAGCACGCAAGAGTGAGACTGGATGAGTATTCCTTTTCAATGTTCAGGATTAAAGATCAGGGATTGAAATGCGGTGTTGCTAGAAGTGAACATTTTGGAGGGCGCAAAAGAATGATGGTTAACTAGCATAGGACCGGTACTGTCAGCAGAAGTGTAATGGCGGATACAGTCAAGGTGAGATCGGAGTAAACTATGGACGTGTCCAGTTTGCAGTGATGACGATCCAACGACTAACTAATTATCAATTATAACATTATATGCAATATTTATATGTGTTTTTAAACCAGTTAAGGCTTCTATATTTCGTTGTGGATATCTCTGTTGGCCACTGCTCACCTTTCAAATGTTTACAGTTTAGTATGGTATGTCCCGCGGTCTGTACTGCCTGCCCACAAGGATACTGAAGTGATGGAACTAGTTTTAGTATAAGTAAGTGATTGTTTAGTCTGTAGTGTCTTTTCCTAATGCGGAAGATAATAGCTTGTTCAGTTTAGTCAAAATAGTGATAGTTGTCCTTTGAGTGGCAGACTTTCCTAATAGCTTTGGTGATGGTTCTCTTTTCCTGGTAGGTGATTTCTTGGTATGTTTTGTTCTTGTGTTACTCCATATTTTGCTAGCATATCTGCCCTCTCATTTCCTGGTATGCCACAGTATTGAATGGGCTGGTATTCACTATAGTACCACCCTTCTTTGGATGCTCACGTTTCGTAAGTTCCATCAAGTCTGGCAGCTTATCGCTGTCAACGACTTGTAGGACAGAAACTGCACTAGTAAGAAAAAAAAATCACCTGTTGGCATGGTATTATTGGGTTATTAACTATATCTGCAGCAAAGCTTAGAGCCTGTGCTCCCGCAGAGTAGATTGAGCAGAATATTTCAGTTGGTGAACACATGGATTCATGTTATTTTTCTGGATATTTTATGCACACTTCAGCACATACTTTCTTCAATGCTTTGGTTGGCTATCCATCAGTATATACTTGTATCCACTCTTCTGCAGGGTACATATCTGTAATTATGTTGTTATTAGTGATCTAATGTCTCCACATTGCTGTCTAACGAATGATCCATATGTCGATGCTGAAGTCAGCAAGTGGACAAGATCGCAGAAAGTTAGGAATAGAGAGAATATTTATTGGGGAAATTCATGAAAAAAATTATTTAAACATACACCGGAAGAGAAAATGCTGACGATTTGTTATTAAAGTAAGATCATCATCATCAAGTACCGTCCCTGCAGCGAAGGTTGGCTGCAAGAAACTCCAACATCCGTGTCTTGCTTTGGTGTTGCACTCTTCAGCATTTAACTTGCCCATCTCGTGATATTCCCCTCCCACTTGTGTTTTTCTTACCTCTTATCGCCTCCTCTCAACTCTACCTTCAAATAATATCTTGGAGGCATCATATTAATTATATAAAGCAAATGTATATATTTCTTTGGCCTTTAATCTTAATCTTAATCAAATATTAATCTGATATTAAGTATGGCCTTTGATTACTTTATATTTTTTTTTTAAATCGGAAACTGATAGATATAACACATATTAAGGAGTCCATGATAAAGAAGTACAAGAAGGCTAATGATATGGAATCCATAGAAAAGAGAGGTTATTGTCAACGTCAACTGAGCATAAATGTTGAATAAAACTTATGCCAGTGTATACACAGCTTGCCAGTAAAATCGTTTATATTGTGTATCTTAGCTCATCTGATTGATCCGAGTTTTGTTATTTATAGCTGCTTGTATTTTAAGTCGCACGCCAATGAAAAGCGCAAATCAATCAAAGGCCAGCCATCTGGTGTGACCAATTGTAAGGCCATAATGATCTGGAGAAAGCTATGATTGACTCAATTTCTTATTTTTGTTGCATAACTGTTGGTAAGAAAATCCCTATTAATGGAATATTTATGGCGTATCTTGCAAATTAAATGAGACAGTTAAACTTTATGGTGTATTTGAAGTTAGATGAACGGAAGCCACACTGTAGAGTACCTTAGACTATTGTGAATCTGAGATTATTGTCTTGCTAGTGACATTACTCGGACATACAATTGTAAGTTAAAATTTTCATGTTTCCTTGTTTATGATAATTCAGCTTCAAACTTCCGTCCATTTCTCATCTGCATGGAATTAGCAATTAGCAATTAAAGAACAGTTTTAATGTCCGCCAAAACATATTAATGAATTTATTTTTGAACGATTCCATACTTTCTTGTCGTTTCGGAAATTATTGAGTTCATTTTGTGATTATCATATGAGCATGAATCAATAATTTTGATATCCAAATAAAATCGTAACGTATTTAATATATACATTAAATATCATTATATGTGGAAAGATGGTACCTTAAATTCGTATGTTCTTAATACATTTCATTCCAATACCCAGCGCTTTTTTCTGGGGATAGGCAGAAATACAATGTATCCCCACCGTGTTTTCTATGGCTATTTCTGTTCTGAGTATCAATCTACAGAAAATGTGTAGTCAATGAAAACAAATTTATACAGTTAAATAGTCGAAAGGTTATCTTATCTATTTCTTGTCAATTTTTGCTAAATTCACCGCTAAAATATATAGTTGTGGTTTTATATTTGACGTAACCCACTTTTATCCTGGTAGTAACATTGATATCAAATCATTGATATCCCGTTTAGAAATATATGATTTCATCTTTGATAGAAACTGGACAATTTCACTCTGTCTTTCTTCAGTAATATAATCTTGCTGGCTAATCGGGAGTAATCCTTCTATTTATTTTTATTGAAATTTTTTCAGTGTTCATTGTGTATCTACGCCTTGTTGACAAACAAAATCACTAGAAAAGTGAAACCCATCACATTTGAAGGATGAATCCAAATGTAGACCATATATATTGTATTGTCCATTGTGACGAACAAAAGAATACGGCTTCACCACTAGAAATCATACGTAACGATATCAGGCTGAACGTTAGTCATAACATTATTTAACACATTAAACAAAACCAGTATTTAATTTCCGCTGTTCCTTTTTCCAGAAAAATTCTTCGCTCGGATAAAAAAAATGATATACGTCATTGCTGAGCCAACTTCTTCCATGCATTAGATTGGCTTACGAATCAAAGTATACGTCAGTGACCCATGATCAGTCTCATCAGCAAAGATAAATGACGCTGTGTGAAGGGCTATTGTTGAGAAGGACTTGCTTTCTTCAAAGCATGGATTCTGGACTTCATTGAATCCTAAAACAGAATGCAATTTTATTGTGGGGTTAGTTGTGCTCAGACTTGGATTAAATCTATTGAATCTAGATTATATAATTCAGAACTTTGTGTCTACACAAATGAACTGTGGATAAAATAATGATTTCTATGGAAACATTGCACTTTTGTTTATGGTAGGACTCAAATGTGAACGTCTTTAAAACACGCGCTGTTTTCAAAGTAATGAATTTAGATTGTGTCTATGCACTATGTGGTGTGTGTTTGTGTGTGCGTATGTCGATGGGATAGAAAGGAGAGGGAGGTTAACGCCAAAATTATGGGCTTTATTTTAATGAACACCATACATTCAACTACACTCAATTAAAAAAATGTTTACAATTGAAAAAATACTGCGTATACCTCAACATGCGCGTCGATTCATCTATTTATTACTTGGCATATTTTGTTTAATCTTCATTGCTTGATTTTTAAAAATAATTGCTTCATGCCGAAAAAGGATGTACTAACACTATATAGCGCAACTTAAACCATAGCACAGTGTACTTCACAACCCCCACCCACCTGCGGAGTTCACACGAAAGATTAGAGTTGGTTACTCGAGAGCGAATGCAGACGAAGAATATAAGTCTTTTGTTTTCTACCTTAGTCCTGCACTGAAAACTGCAGAGTACAAGAAACAGTGCTGGGTGGGGGTGGAGTAATGTGGAGGGGAAGACAATGAAAATAATTAACTAACAATAAGAAATGGACTGAACTTGAAATCTAGAAGCCGAAGACGACATCAGAATAAAATATCTCTAGAGGTTGTCCATAAATAATGTCAACTATTATTTACCTCCACCACTACTCTTTGTCAACAACTGTCAAGAATTCTGATACCCTAGTGCTTATATATTACAAATTTGTTTTATCGCTTTACCTCTTCCCTCAAATAAATATTTTGTGCAGGAAAAAACCACAAATTACATGATTTTTTTTTCCAAATTTTTCTAACAGTCTTTCAAATTAAAACAACTATTTGTTGTAGAAAATAACAAGTATTGTTGCCATCGACATTTAGCACCCCCTCCTCTACTTTCCTTTGTCAACAATTGTCAAACTTACTTATATACTTTCATTCACAATTATTGATACATCCTCCACAGAACCAACATGAACGCAATTGGTTATGGAATGTACAACAACAACAACAACTACCACCATTACTACTACTACTACTACTACTACTACTACTGCTGCTACTACTACTACTACTACTAATACTACTAATACTACTACTACTACTACTACTACTACTGCTGCTACTACTACTACTACTACTACTACTAATACTACTACTACTACTTCTACTACTACTACTACTATAGTAATGCGCCCTAGGTTTTGTTTACTTCCTATTTGTTTCATTTGTCATGTTTATCTTTTGTCATTGTCCTTGCAGTGCTGCATTCGAAATTTGAGGAAATATGAGCTACATTGTGACTTGTCATGCTTGTCGTAAGAAGCAACTAAGCTGACGTGAGGTTGAATTGACCCTACCATTCAATAGTTCAAAGTGAGACTAAAGCTATGTTGAAGCCTGATGTGTCAGGCCAAACTCTCATATATTGCAACTAAGCTGTAAAGCATGATATAACACATATCTGTTCTTCGGACTACATTCTGTAAATCACCAGGAGTGTCAGAGCGAATGCAGATAGAGTATTTTTATTACATTGTCAGGTCAGTTCATTTGTAGTCAGAATTTGTGGTCAGAATTTGTAGTTAGCATTTGTGGTCAGAATTTGTAGTCAGCATTTGTAGTCAGAATTTGTAATCAGAATTTGTAATCAGAATTTGTAGTTAGAATTTGTGGTCAGATTTTGTAATCAGAATTTGTAATCAGAATTTGTAATCAGAATTTGTAGTTAGAATTTGTGGTCAGAATTTGTAGTCAGAGTTTGTGGTCAGAATGTGTAGTCAGCATTTGTAGTTAGAATTTGTAGTCAGAATTTGTAGTTAGCATTTGTGGTCAGAATTTGTAGTCAGCATTTGTAATCAGAATTTGTAATCAGAATTTGTAGTTAGAATTTGTGGTCAGCATTTGTAGTCAGAATTTGTAATCAGAATTTGTGGTCAGAATTTGTAGTTAGAATTTGTGGTCAGAATTTGTAGTCAGAGTTTATGGTCAGAATTTTTAGTCAGCACTTGTAGTCAGAATTTTTGGTCAGTATTTTTGGTCAAAATTTGTGGTCAAAATTTGTGGTCAGCATTTGTGGTCAGAATTTAGGTCAGCGTTTTATCGTTTAGTTTTTTCCCTTGATATACCACGTGTTTAGTCCCAATTTAGATTTATACTTCTCTGTGCAATCAAATTCAACTTCCAATGTTGCGAACAGGATAATCAACATATCTAATACCTAATACCTAATACCTAATGTTATTCACAGCAAAAGGAAACATAAATATACTCGTATAGGGTTTTAGGTTCAAACTTTGAGTCTCCAAAGTTGCTGGGTCATTAAAAAAAAGAAGCAACATATGCTCAGTAGCAATTTGTATTTGTGAAATGTGGACATTTGATAACGTTTTGGCAAAGATATTTGTTTTCTTTAAAATGAGATGCTACAGAAGGATTTTAAGAACGCAATAACAAAAAAGACAAAAACAAGAAGTGATAAAAATAATGAATGTATAAAGTGGTTAACAGTTTAAAACATTACAACAAGAGAACTGAGTTTTGTGTGTGACTATATAGAATGATCAATCATCAATCAATAAACCCATAACCCTTCAGGGTCGTGGGGGTATCACATTGGATACTTCAGCACACAGTCCTCCAGCGAATTCTATCCTCAGCGATGCGGATGAGTGTGGAAATATCTTGCCCTGTCCATTCCTTGATGTTGTCTGTCCATGTCTTTATTTTCCCTCCTCTGCTTCTTCCACCCTCGACAGTTCCCTGCAGTATTATTTTTGACAAGGAATCGTGCCTGCATACATGTCCGAACCATGCTAGTTTTCGTCGTTTCACTATTGAAAGCAATGACTCCTGGACACCTGCACACATCTCTACTTTATTTCTTACGTACACATTGGTCTTATGTTCCCTATAGGAAATTCGTAGAATTCTTCTGTAGCATTTATACTCGAAAGCCTGTAATCTTCTCTCCATGTCCGCAGTGAGTGTCCAACTCTCACAACCATACAACACAACAGAAAGCACCAGCGACTTATACAGTTTGATTTTCACTCCAATTATAGAATGATATAGAATAATGGAAAAATAAGTAATGAAAGCTTTCACAGATGATATGGGAAATGGCCGTCCAAGATGATGGCAAGAGCAATTTCAGAATGTTTGGATATGTCCTTGGCTGTAGCAGAGAGCTCACTAAGAATCGTGAAAAGTTCAGAGCGTGCAGAAAAAAAAGATTTTGTTCTTGCACAAAGATGTCACCTGAATAATAAAAATAAACTACGTGGTGTGCTCTACTTTCAGCTGGTATACAGTTTTGCTACAGTCCCACGTAATATTATGGTGTATGGCGGAGATGTTGGAGCGTTGGTTTCACATCCGTGAGGTCCAAGGATCGCCACCTGGTAACGACTGAGAATTTTTTCTATCGGATGGTGCATTACAAAGGTTATCCTGTACATAACGTGGCAACAGCAAAGGCATGCGACCCTTATTATACAGCTGTACGTACCGCCAATCTGTAACACCCTAGCAGGAAACATGTAGTATTTGCAGCTTTTAAAATTTCTATGTGAAATCTAACACAGTTGTGTCTCAGGTAGCTATGAATATTTGATCTATACACAAGATAACGTTTGTAAATTTGTCATGGTGCTCTCTTAAAGATTCGATAGAATTATGTTTTCCAAACAAAATGTTCTCTTTTATCTGATTCCACATAACGAACCATATAATGTTTCTTATATTTAACATGTCCACACAATTTTATTATAACGTCATAGTGTACGTCAACAAATTAAAGAATTTGGGGGCGGTGGTTGTTATTAAATAAAAGTTAACTTATATTAAAAAAAGTAAATGGTTATATTATATTAATGCAAACATAAACGTTGTAAAAATGTTCATTTTAAATTGTCTTCTCGTGATACTTGGCAGAATATTATCAGTTGAAATTTTATTTCTCACAGATTTTATTTTGAAATTATTCAACACAAAATAGCTGGTAATAAATTAGGTCAAATTTTTTAATGCCAGTTTTTGACACTATTCCCTCTGACAACAAACTATCCAGAATTTAAGGAACCCTGTTCAATTATGTACGAATACAAAAAAAGTAACACCCGCCGCCATAAAATAATAGTTTAGCAAAAACAGTACACACCCTCACTCTTTGTAATTTTTGTTTTCTAACAACTTAATGGATTTGAATCGGAAACTATTGAATGTAAAAAATATAAGGTAGTGTTGGTACATTTTGCAAAGAGCATTCTGACATCACTAATGGATTAAATATCTCTTTGGGGAGCAAAGGGTCTCGCATTTCTCTCGTGCGAACCAATGGTTAGCAGATAACAAAGATTCTAAAAGTACCTCCTCGTGTTGCACCCTGGAAACAGAAATACAGCGGCTCTTTCCTTATTCTTGGCTAACACATTTAGGCTTGTGTCCGTGGATGTGGATGTTGTAGATGGAATTTGAGAATTTCCTTCAGGGAGACAGGAGATTATCTCCGAAACCTCTACAAAAATACATCCAACATATGTAAGGCATTTGTGCTTTCTGACTTGCATGGCTTAAAAAGCAGAAACATTGGAGGGGCGACTATTGTCAATGTCCCTAACGATGATCTAAGAGTACATACCATCTGGAACACATGTAACACACGCTGGAGGGCAGCGCTGTGTACGTGGGTTGATTCAGTGGCAACAAAGCTACAATGTTTACAGGCCCAAGTGCTGCTCATGCTCGAGAACACGCAGAAGCCGTCCTTCATGTCCCATCACAATTGACCTCATTCAAAGTAGGAGTCATGACTCAGGTATTAGACATGCACTCCTGGGTATGAAAGAAAGCTTTGAATACAGATCCACATTTCACACATGACAAGCACTGGACAAATGGCCTAGAGCGCATTATTCAAATGTCTGACTGAAGCAGTGTTTAGACTCGGAATCTGGACACTGGGGGCAACGTAAAGGGAGCACAAGTCTCAAACGACACTGCAAACCTAGACCAACTTGACTGTCGGCCGTTGCCCAACACGATTCATACAAAAAGAATTGGGTTCAGTACCAAAGAGCCCACTGCGAAGCCCCTCGCTCGAGATTCGAGATTAATATTTTACCTACTTCTTTGGGTAATATATGCAATGGCAAAGAATTTTTTTTATCTATCTTGTAGCAGGACGATGGTCGTTCTATATTTTTAGCAAGTTGTAGTTAAGGGAACGGATTTGCATTGCATCACAGTTTTCTTTACGGGAATTGTCTGACACATCCGATTTCGGCATGGTAGCAAATGCAGTATACGTTTCTCCTGTAGATTATTGTTCATATCCTGGTCATGCTGGGGTCAGAGGGAACGAGAGAGCCGATTTATTGGCAGACAATGTGAGGTGATAGACGGCACAACGCTGACAAGAGATAGCGCAGACTTGATCAAGGCAGTAATAAATTTATTTCAAGATGAAGAGGATGTCGGTGAGGCTGAGAACGTAAACATACAGAGAGTGTCAGAAATTGGAGTATCTTGAGGGAGGGAAGGAAAAGTAATTTTTTTGAAAGGCCCCGAAGATTACACAATCAACACCTGACCAGGACTCCGAGTTTACAAACACTGGGATTGCTGTTGGAACGGGGGATGGAGAACTCATGGGAATGCCCCACGCGCTGTGAAGCTAGTTTCTAATCAAGAATCAAACTCATCTCACAATTGTACATATAATAAATCGTACAAGGAAGGCGTAGAGGACTGACTTAAGTGTACTTGCTGCGTAGACATATTAAACTGCCGACGAGAAAAAGGCAATGATTTGAGTGTACTGAAAATTCCCATATATGTACGTCGCCCCATTTGTACCTGAAACTGACACTATCAGATCTCACGTACGATATTGACTAACTGACACTATCAGATCTCACGTACGATATTGACTAACTGACACTATCAGATCTCACGTACGATATTGACTAACTGACACTATCAGATCTCACGTACGATATTGACTAACTGACACTATCAGATCTCACGTACGATATTGACTAACTGACACTATCAGATCTCACGTACGATATTGACTAACTGACACTATCAGATCTCACGTACGATATTGACTAACTGACACTATCAGATCTCACGTACGATATTGACTAACTGACACTATCATATCTCACGTACGATATTGACTAACTGACACTATCAGATCTCACGTACGATATTGACTAACTGACACTATCAGATCTCACGTACGATATTGACTAACTGACACTATCAGATCTCACGTACGATATTGACTAACTGACACTATCAGATCTCACGTACGATATTGACTAACTGACACTATCAGATCTCACGTACGATATTGACTAACTGACACTATCAGATCTCACGTACGATATTGACTAACTGACACTATCAGATCTCACGTACGATATTGACTAACTGACACTATCAGATCTCACGTACGATATTGACTAACTGACACTATCAGATCTCACGTACGATATTGACTAACTGACACTATCAGATCTCACGTACGATATTGACTAACTGACACTATCAGATCTCACGTACGATATTGACTAACTGACACTATCAGATCTCACGTACGATATTGACTAACTGACACTATCAGATCTCACGTACGATATTGACTAACTGACACTATCAGATCTCACGTACGATATTGACTAACTGACACTATCAGATCTCACGTACGATATTGACTAACTGACACTATCAGATCTCACGTACGATATTGACTAACTGACACTATCAGATCTCACGTACGATATTGACTGACACTATCAGATCTCACGTACGATATTGGCCAACTGACATTATCAGATCTCACGTACGATATTGACTAACTGACACTATCAGATCTCACGTACGATATTGACCAACTGGCACTATCAGATCTCACGTACGATATTGACTAATTGGCACTATAGAATGAAAAAAAAAACAGCATTTGACTTGTACTATAGAATAGAAAAAACATTCTGGTACGAGTAAATTCCTCAAAACACAAATAGCGTCTTCTATTTGAAGATAATAACATTTGATATGTTGGATACGTTTGTTTGTTGTGATACTTTTTCCATTCGTCGTCTATTGATGTTTTGTTTGTGTCTTGATAAAGACCTTTTGGTTGAAACGTTGAATTTGAGTTGTAAATTGTAATTTGTATGATTTCTTGCGTGCGCAATATTTCCTACTAGTATTAGTTATAGTCTGTCGTGTCTCATTGAAGCGATATATAAACCTGTGTTTTACGTAAGTCTAATTGATGTTACATTTCAGGCAGTTACCTTGTATTGATTGTCATATTTGAAGATAAAACGATGTATTGAAACGATGACCGGTTTCTAAGTGAACATACAAGACTGCACCTGCACGGATCGAAGCCAAGTTAGATGTAAAACTTTGATTCTTATTTTATTGATTAGCAAACACTAACGTTCACTTATCCAATCAGTCTGGTCGATTCTGTATTTTACAGTTAGAAACATAATTGAGGAATTGACCAATCCATAAATGGATGGTTTCTGATGTCACATATAGAATGTCGGTCAGTGTTTATGTACACAAACATTAGGAAGAAAATTTATAATTTGGAGATAGCTCGCTCTCTCCCTCGATCGCTCGCTCGTTCGCTCACTCACTCACTCACTCACTCACTCACTCACTCACTCACTCACTCACTCACTCACTCACTCACTCACTCACTCACTCACTCACTCACTCACTCACTCACTCACTCACTCAAACCCACTCACTAACTCACTAACTCACACTCACTCACTCACTCACTCACTCACTCACTCACTCACTCACTCACTCACTCACTCTTTAAATAATAACTAGCCCATGATGCAGAAAAACAATCGAGAATTGCTTCGTTATCATTGAACTAGCTTCATGATAGACAAGAACACCCGGAAACTAATAGTAATGAGCCCTTACTGATTCAGCGATGTGAGGCTGCTTATTATGAACATATCTGCCTGGAATACGACAGTTCCTATAATGAGAACCAGAACACAGCTTATATTAAATCTATTAATGTGAAACAAGGACATGATGTTTCGAGAGGAAACAACAACACATGCTAGAGTGATAATAGCAAAAAACATGCACAAAGAAAGTGTATTACATTTATAAACATATATCGAATATAAGCCTAAATCGAAGAGAAATTAATAGACTTTGAAGCATATTAAATGTTAAACTTCTAACCCTATATGTTCTTAGGGGTGCTAATCTGGAAATATCGACATACAAATTCCGCCATACTTCTCTGTTCTCAGTTCTTGTTTACGTGTGAAGAATCTAAATCCAACCTAGACTTTAATATTTTCAATCCATGCTTTCCTTTGTCCTCTTCTTCTTTCTTTATTTACTGTTCCCTGCAGGTTTGTTTTTGAAAGGGAATAATGCCTCATCACATGACCAAACAACACACTATTGCAATGTTTTGCCAGGAATAAAATGTCTTGTTGACATGCAAAAAGCATTTAATATGTTTCTCACGTATATATTGGTTTTTACAATTGTGTTCTGTATAATGGACGCGCAAGCATTGTCTTTGCTCATCAATATTATGAAACTGAATCTTTGAATGAAATATAAAATCTGGAATGTTATATGGCTCAGAAATTTAATAGCCAATATGTCTGAAAACATTTGATAAACGACAAGGGCTACAATACAACAGATATAAAGTGATATTACCAGGGATATGTATGGAAATGTGCAAATGTTAATAAAATGTAATAAATAACAATTATCTTTATTGAGATAATTATCCAGAACTTGGTCTCCTTTATGGAGACTGAAAAACTCACGATATTGGGTAAATTGAACTGATGCTTCTGCCGAAGACGGATGTGTCGGGCCATTGGTGCAAATAAAACGGCGACACAACGCATTTCCATTTTCTGGACTACATCCCGCTGAAGATATAGTTGGACCATTGTCCTGTTACAAGATATATCCAGTGGGAGTTTGAGAATGAACTCTGAAGAAGAAGAACTGATGCAGCGAAGGTCATATTTAAATATTGAAATATCCTAGTTCAATATCGTAGATACTGAAGTCCATCATAGTTTTGGACGATTCCCCCCCCCCCACTTATTGTACTTCATATAAATGACAATACAAGGACTATTTCAACATTGCGACGGAATGGCCTTTATCAAAAGGCAAAAAATAACGATAGATATGTAAATTTCCTTCCACTTACATATTTGTTGTTATCTATAGTGAAAGGCCCTTCGGCCACAACGTCGAAATAGTCCTTAATCAGTGATGAGCAAACTATCAGAGACCAGTAGAGAAATAGAGATAAAGAGAAAATTTAAGATTCGACGCGGTGTATGCATAGGCAAACGCTAAATACATCAACAAAAAGAATGACAAGAAGGACATCATTCAGAAACACGTAGGAAAGTTGAGAAAAGGAAGGATGCAAATCACGCATAGAAATCTGTTATTATTTGAGGTCTGTGAAGAGGAATTCAGTTTTAGAAAAAACAATGAAACCACAGAAGTTATTATATTGATATGATGCTGTTCCTCTTTCGCAAGCGAAGATGAGAAAAATTAATATAATTGATATATTGACAAATATAAAAGTAAAAAAAAGTGTCTGTAACAATTACTTCATTGACTACAGCAAGGTCTTTGACAGAGTCAATTATGAAAAATTAATCAAATGTCATCAAGAAATAGACATAGATGGAAAAGACTTCACTGATTAGAAATATGTTTGGAACAGACTGCATCAATAAGGTGTGAAAATAGCTACTCACCATACATAGAAAAAAGAAGAGGGCAAGAAAAGGATATATCTTATCACCCATTCAGCCTATTTAATATCTATATATCTACCAACTCACAAACCCATCCATCCACCCACCCATCCATCCATCCATCCGTCCGTCCGTCCGTCCGTCCATCCATTCATCCATCCATCCATCCATCCATCCATCCATCCATCCATCCATCCATCCATCCGTCCGTCCGTCCGTCCGTCCGTCCATCCATCCATCCATCCATCCATCCATCCATCCATCCATCCATCCATCCATCCATCCATCCATCCATCCATCCATCCGTTCGTCCATCCATCCGTCTGTCTGTCTATCTATCTATTCGCTAAATCCTTTGTTGCCTTTCAGCGTCAGGGGTAGAAGAGTTTTATGGAGATGGCCCCCGTGTTAGTCGACTTAAGAAAACTCTTCATTTTACTACGAACCATTGTGTTATAACTGAAGGTTTGCTAATTCTGTCTCAGTGTTGTATCAGGAAATTCACATGGCTACACCGCGATCTCTAACACATACAGAAAGAAACGACATATTCCATGCGAATAGTCCTGAAACATTGAACTGGACTTCCATTTGTGGCCTCAAGAAATAACACAGTTGTCATTTAGCGCCATTTTATTGAAAATACCGGAAGAGTTTAATATTTACAAAGAGAATATCTTTAAGAATATAGAAGGAATGCCAGGACTCAATATCAGTGGGACAATAATAAACAACATGAGATATGCAGATTACACTGTTCTTTTAGCATTTTAGCAGATAATGAACATGAACTACAAAGACTAATGGATCTAGTCGATAAGTTGACTAAAGAATATAGACTGGATATAAACATCTAAAATACAAAAACCATGAGCAAACCACACAGAATGAATACTAAATATAAAGCTATCAACTAAAATAAGGAGCTGAATACTAAATATGTAGGCATTAGCTACAGTAAGTAGCTGAATACTAAATATGTAGGCATTAGCAACAGTAATGAGGTGAATACTTCAAATATAGTTATCAACTATAATAAGGGGATGAAAACTAAATATATATCTATCAACCACAATAAAGAGGTGTATACTAAATGTATAGTTATCAACTATAATAAACGGAGGAATACTAAATATATAGGCATTAGCTATAGCAAGGAAGTGAATAATAAATATATAGGCAATAACTAGAGCAAAGAGCTGAATACTACATATATAGCTATCAACTATAATAAGGGGATGAATCACCCGTGTGTTGCCGGGGCCCGAAAGGGGAGCAAAGAATAGCAACACTGTTTACCTTCCACGCATGTCGTAAAAGGCTACTAAGGATGTTATGGGATGGAGTTGGCTGTCCCATCCCATATAGGGTCAGTGACCCAAAGCCATGCTGAAGTCGGATGTGTCCGGCCGAAAGGCGCAGATATCGGAGCAATGCTGTAAACATTGAAACAACGCATTCCGTTCTCCGGACTACATCCTGCTACTCTGGAGGAGTTTGAGAACGAACGAAGAAGAAGAAGAAGGGGATGAAAACTAAATATGCTATCAACTATAATAAGGGGATGAATACTAAATATATAGGCATTAGCTACAGCAAGGAGGTAAAAACTAAATATATAGCAATCAACTATAATAAGGAGGTGAATAATAAATACATATGCATTAACTACAGTTAGATAGATAGATATTCCTCTAGGGCCAAAGACGGATGTCATAGATTTCCATGTCTATAGTATCACTGCATTTTGCTTTAGATCTTCATTGATTCTGACACCGATGGTGAAACGTTCTTTTGTAATAGTTCTTCGTAAAGTTTCTTCTGGTCATCCTCGTTTTCTCTTGCCCTTTGGTGACCACATCAAAGCTTGACAGGGAAGACTTTCAGTATCCATTCGTAGCGCGTGTCCGATGTAATTCCAGCGACGCTTTCTAATATAGGTGGATACATATTCTTGTTTTGATTCTTGTCTGACAACTGTGTTTGATTTGAGGTCTGCCCAACGTATGTTCAGTAGCCTTCTAAGACATTTATTTTCAAAGGTGTTTAGTCTTTGTTCTAAGTTTGAAGTTGCTTTCCAACTTTCGCATCCATATATTAATGTTGGAATTATGCAGGAGTTGAAGATTTTGAGGTATGTGTTATTTCTTAGTGTTTTTGAATGCCAGATATTTGATAGTTTTTTGAATGAGTTAGCAGTCACTGCAATACGGTGTGATATTTCTGTTGATGAATCTTCTGTTGTTGATAGCTTGCTGCCAAGGAATGTGAAGTTGTTGACTTTTTCAAGAGTGTTGTCATTTAGTTTGATGTTCGTTGGTTTGTTGGTAAAGTCCCATACTTTTGTTTTGGATGTGTTGATTTCAAGCCCAAGTTGTGCAGAGAATAATTGCAGCCTGTTTGGTTTTTCTTGGGCATCTTCGTGAGTTGAGCTAAATAACGCTAGGTCGTCTGCAAAGTCGAGATATTCTAGACTTTTATTTCCGAGTCACTCGATACCACAATCTTTATCAGCTGTGAAATTTCGCATGACCCAATCCATTGCAACATCAATCCATTAATTAACTACAGTAAGGGGGTAATAATATATATATATAGCTATCAGCTACACTAAGGAGGTGATGGAATACCAGGACACGTTTGTTGTTAGGCGTAGTATATCTTCTACTATATCTGGTCTTTGGCTGTCATGTTTATTTTGTATAGCCTGAACTGATGAATGAGTCAGTCAGGATTGTTACGTGTTTAGGAGGGTTATCATTTATTTCTAGAGCTTTTAGTATTGCAACTAGTGCAGCCGTGAATATTGATGTAAGTTCTGATAATTTAAAACTCTTAGTGATGTTCCTTTCATGTATTACTATTCCTGCACCAGTTTGGCCTTCCTCTCCTTTGGACCCATCTGTGAATACTTTTATACTATTTATTGTTCTATCATTTATGTGTTCTATTGCTCTATTTTTAGGTGAATCTTTATTTTGGTCTTTTTTCCCCTATAAAAGATAGGAAAATGTCAGTTTCTTTTGATATTAACTCCCAAATGAGTCATTACTGCTTTATATTGGTTTTGATTACCTATTAGCACTCTAAGCTCTGGCATGTGATCAAGCTCTGCATATGTTCGCCACCCTGCTGGTGCTCGGTAACTTTCTATTGCGAACTTGCCTGTGTTAACAGAGCTATTGAATGGTTTATATGCTGGATGCGAGGTATCATTTTAGTTGTTCCTATTTTAGACCAGTAGCTAAGTCTCAGTTCTTTCCTTCTTAGGGATAATGGTATTATTCCTAGAGCTACGTGAACTGCTTCAGCAGATGTTCCTCTGATCGCCCTAGCTATTGTTTAGAGAGCCTTATTTTGAATTATATCCATTGTAGAGATATTGGCTGGTGCGGTCGACTCATACACAATGCTGGCATATTCTACTTTACCTCGTATAAAAGCTTTATAGAATGCCGTCATTGTCTTAGTCGACGCTCCCCAACCGCTACCACTCATGTAACTAAGCATGTTTAGGGCTCCTCGCTTCTGTCTATTATATACTTTATATGTTTATGCCATCTGAGGCTTTGATCTAATACCATTCCCGAGAATTTTGTGGATGGCGATAATTTAATTGGTTCATTATTGATAAATATATCCTTAATTTTATGTGTTTGAGCCCCATTTCTGCTGAATAGCATTCATACTGTTTTGCTGGCATTAATTTTAAAACCTTATTTTGCTATCCAGCTTGTTACTTCATTTAGTTGTCTCTGAATTCCTAATTTTAGATAACTGATGTTATTGCTTGAGCGTCAAATTGCGGCATCGTCTACAAATTATGACAGGCTGTTCTTAACATCAGAGAATACTTATCCTAAATCATCGACCATTATTATGAATATTGTTGGAGATATTACAGATCCTGTGGGTTGCCATTTTTCTGTTCGTATGAGTCTGACATGTCATTATTTATTAGAACTTTAAATTGTATATCTTGCATGAAGTTTTTAATGTAGTTGTATGCTCTACCATCTATACCTATGTTCTTAATTTTAAATAGGGCTCCTTCTCTCCAGCACTCGTCATATGCTCTCGATACGTAGAGTAAGATAGCCACTGTTTTCTCACCTTTTAGAAATCCATGTTTTACTTCATGCTCTAGTTTTATTAGTTTTAGTAGTAATACTACTTTTTTATTTATGATCGTCTCTAATATTTTACCCAGCCGAGAGGTTACTGATATTGGTCTATATGAGCTTACTTCTTTATCTGGCTTTAGTATTGGTATTATGGTGGAAGATTTCCATGCCTTTGGTATGGTGTCAAAATGCAATATGTTATTGAATAGGTGAGTTAATATCATTAATATATTTGTTGAAATTTTCTTAAGTATGGCATAGCTTAGGATGTCAGGTTTTGAAGCTGTGTTTGATTTCTCACCTAATGCTTTAATTATTTCACCTATTGTTATATCTGCATTAATATATGATGATTCTGTATTAGTTGTTGGTTTAGTGTTTAGTTCTTGCAGAATTGTCTGACGTCTATTTATCTCATTTTGATTCGGTTATTGTTAGCACTAACTGAGTAAAAGTATTCGGCCAGTGCATTAGCCTTCTCTTTATCAGTTTGTGCTTCATTTAATGCTGGAATTATGCTATATTTAGATTTACTTCCACAG
Organism: Meghimatium bilineatum; assembly: GCA_034231615.1. Lineage (NCBI taxonomy): Eukaryota > Metazoa > Mollusca > Gastropoda > Stylommatophora > Philomycidae > Meghimatium > Meghimatium bilineatum. Next base: position 23,963,074 of record CM067317.1, on the reverse strand, counting down.
ATTGCTTTAAGTTTATTCCATACTTCTGATGATGGCGTTCTGAAGCTTATGGTTTCACAGAAAGTTCTCCAGTGGAGTTGTTTTTATTTAAATATTAGTTTATTGGTTTGACTTCTAATTTCTTTATAGTTAAGTATATTTTCTTCTGCTCTCTTACATCTAGCTAGTTTTAGTGTTTTATCTCTAAATTTAATCTGCTCCAGTTTAGGGTTCCATCATGGTACTGGGTTTTTAGGTTTATGTCTATTTGTTCTTGTTAGATTGGCTGGTTTGATATGATTAGGCATGTTCTAGTTTGGTATATATTTTACTGCTACTTTGAGTAGTTCATTTGTGAGATCCTCAGCAAATTCTTCTACATTGTTGGTATTAATGTTGTTTATGCCTACTGTCATTAGTTCTGTGCCTCCCAGTCGGCTTTCCTATAGTTAAATATTGGTCTTTTGTTTAATTGACTTAAGTTACATTTTGCTCTGATATTAATTTCAATTGGTAGATTGTCAGATCCACTAGCTTTTAGTGTCTGCCACTTGATTGTGTATAGGTTAGTAGTTACAATGCTCAAGTCTAGAGCTGAGTCATTGCCATTTACTGTTGCATTAATTCTGGTTATATATCCATCATTTAGAATGACTAGGTTGTTATTGTCACAAAAATCTGCTATAAGCTCCCCTGTCTTGTCTGATTTTTGACTGCCCCACATTGTGTGGTAAACATTGAAATCTCCGACAATAAAGGTTCTCTTAGTTAGTTTTGATGTTAGCACTGTTATATCATTGATGGTTAGTATAACTTTAGGGTTATATATGTTAATTATTTTAGTTCCTTCTGGTTTGCTGTCTATAGTTAAACTTATTCCTTCTATATTAGTTGAATTAAATCTTTCCCAGTCTATTATTTTATATGAATCGTTAATTATGAAGCAACCCCTCCACCGTTGGAGGTGCAAACGTTTCTTATTACTTTATGGCCTGGAAAGTTTTAGTTTTTGGTTATTATTTTGGAGTATTTCCTGTAGAGCCATAGATTATTCTCTCAGACTCATATTTAGCCATTAGAGGAGGTATATTCTATCTCATACTGGTAACATTCCATTGAGTTATTTTTTTGGGATTTTTATCCATTATGGTTTAGTACTAATTGTTATTTGATCTGTAAGTTAAGTTTACTTATTAGTGTTTATTGATTTTGGTCGGTGTGCGTTTGGAAGTTGCTGCCCGAGCCAGCGTTTTAGTTATTCTTCTGCCTTTCAGTGTTCTATCTTCCCGGCTGTTCTCAACTATTAGTCTCAGAATTCTCCTAACTTCTCTCATTTCCTTTGTGATCATGTCCTTCCACTCTTCCTCCTTTTTATGTTGTTCATTGCTTTGTCTCCTTTCCTCATTTTCTAGTTGTCTCTCAGTTTCGATTCGTTTGAGAAGTTTTTTTTTTCTTTTTCAATGCGTTGAGATTGCTGATTCCTTCCTGGATAATTTCCAGTATGACTTTATCTAGATAGTGCGTTTCAGATTTATGACTTTCTTTGTTTGGTCCTCTTTCCTCTTCTAGTTGCTCCGAATTGTACTGATGTCTTGACTTTGGCGGCATTCCTTCGGAAATTTTGTTTGTTTATTTTAATTAATTTTAGGATGTTTAACATGCTTTTTTTTAACCTCACTTTTAATCTGTTGGTAGATCCTGGACATCCTAGATATTTTGCACTATCGCTGCCAGAGCAATTTGAACATTCCCTGTTATTATTGGCTGTTTTATAGTCTTTATCATTTAATGTAACAGGGCATTTGGTGTGCGTTTAAACATAACATTTGTTTTCTTTGTTGTATTGATCGCGAAATCAAAGTTGTTGCAGGCTTCAGCAAATTGGTTTAGGGTGACCTGCATACTGTCTGCAAAATCAGCAAACAGTGCGCAGTCATCTACATAGAGGAGTTCCTTGGCCATTGTGTCTTCCACCCTAGTTTTGGCTTGCAAACGGCAAATATTGAAAAGTTTACCGTCTGTTCTGTAATTTGTTTATATTTCTGTTACGTCGCTTGATCTAGAAGCGTCTGTCAGCATTTGCAGAAATTATTAGGCTGAACAGTGCTGGTGCTAGAACGAATCCTTGTTTGACCCTGTTTGTTACAGGAAAAGCTGGTGATGATACTCCATCACTGATAACATCGGCCATCATGCCGTCATGGAATTTTCGCACTATGTTGATGCATTTGTGGGGGGGGGGGACCAAAATTGGCGAGCACTTTCCACAGCCCATCTCTGTTCACAGTGTCAAATGCCTATGTGAGGTCTAAAAATGTTGTGATAAGTTCCTTTTAGTGTTCTTGGATGTTTTCTTGGAGTTGAAGGCAGCACAGATCATATCTACTGCCCCGTGACCAGCACGAAATCTGCACTGACGTATCACAGCGTAGTAGGTTGACAGAATACTATATCCCCCCTGTACATTTGTGCACCTGGGAGAACTACTTGCACCGATAATAATGAATTTATCGTTCAAAGTTCAATTTTGTAATTAGGAATACTATAATATATATATATATATATATATATATATATATATATATATTATATATATATATATATATATATATATATATATATATATATATATATATATTCGTGTGTATGTGCGCGCACGTGTGTAAATATATGTATCTAGATGTCTGTGGATAAAGTCGACATTGGTTTTATGATTTCTATTATTGATTACAGTTCTGAGAAGATCATGCCTTTCACGTGTTGGGTTCCATATTATTGCTTACAGATCTGAGAATGTCACGCCTCTCACGTGTTGGGTTCTCTATTATTACTTACAGATCTGAGAAGGTCACGCCTCTCACGTGTTGGGTTCCATATTATTGCTTACAGATCTGAGAAGGTCACGCCTCTCACGTGTTGGGTTCCATATTATTGCTTACAGATCTGAGAAGGTCACGCCTCTCACGTGTTGGGTTCCATATTATTGCTTACAGATCTGAGAAGGTCACGCCTCTCATACTTTGGGTTCCCTCATCCTACTTACAGATCTGAGAAGGTCATGCCTCTCACGTGTTGGGTTCCTATTATTACTTACATATCTGAGAAGGTCACGCCTCTCACGTGTTGAGTTCCCTAGTATTGCCTACAGATCTGAGAAGGTCACGCCTCTCATATTTTGGGTTCCCTATTATTACTTACAGATCTGAGGTGGTCATGCCTCTCATATTTTGGGTTCCTTTAATCTTACTTACAGATCTGAGAAGGTAACGTCTCTCACGTGTTGAGTTCCCTATTATGACTTGCAGATCTGAGAAAGTTACGCCTTCCCTGTGTTCAGCTCCTTATTTTTGCTTACAGCTCTGAGAATGTAACTTATCATTTGTGAATACGATGAATATTACATTTTTTTTTACTGATACGTTATCGCAGCACTCCACAGTGATCCTGCGCTGAATTAAATCAGCGGAAATAAATAATATCATATTCTAGGTTGTGATCTCTGTCCTAATTACATAACAAACAAAACATATATCCAGATGATTTCTCATGGTCGTAGTGAAAGAATGACGTGAATTGTGACCTCCATTATTTGTTTAATGTTCATGCGACATAATATAACGAAAATGTACTCGCCTCAGTGATGAAAGAGACGTGAATCACTATAAGAGGCAGAGCTTGTTTATTTATTAAAATGTTACACTTGTCACGCCGCGATAGACAAACTAAAGATATACATTATTAAACTGTTAAACTGGTTAAGCCGCGATAGACAGACAAAAGCGACACGTGTCCATGAATGATGTAGACTCAATAAAGAAAACTTGTTCACCCCTTTGTAGAATAGCTAAATGACACTTTCCCACCTCAGTTTTAGAATAGCTAAATGACACTTTCTCACCTCAGTGGCAGAATAGCTAAATGACACTTGCCCACCTCAGTTGTAGAATAGATAAATGACACTTACCAACTTCAGTGGTAGAATAGCTAAATGACACTTGCCCACCTCTGTTGTAGAATAGCTAAATGACACTTGTCCACCTCAGTTGTAGAAAAGCTAAATGACACTTGCCCACCTAAGTTGTAGAATAGCTAAATGACACTTGCCCACCTCAGTTGTAGAATAGCTAAATGACACTTCCCCACCTCAGTTGTAGAATAGCTAAATGACACTTGCCCACCTCAGTTGTAGAATAGCTAAATGACACTTGCCCACCTCAGTTGTAGAATAGCTAAATGACACTTGCCCACCTCTGTTGTAGAATAGCTAAATGACACTTGCCCACCTCAGTTGTAGAATAGATAAATGACACTTACCAACTTCAGTGGTAGAATAGCTAAATGACACTTGCCCACCTCTGTTGTAGAATAGCTAAATGACACTTGCCCACCTCAGTTGTATAATAGCTAAATGACACTTGTCCACCTCAGTTGTAGAATAGCTAAATGCCTCTTTTGCTCATCTGTTGTACAGTAGCTAAATGATAGTTGTTAATTTCTGTTCAAGGCTAACTGAAGTTGTACGCTAAGAAAGCTGGAAGTAACAGGAATAGACTTCCGAGATATATTTGGACACACTGTTAAAGATCGATTGCTTGCTTTACTGGAAAATAAGTTGTATGACAAAGAATAACTAATATAAGTGATATTTTACTGTATTTAGAGCAAAAATACTCCAGAAGACTGCTTATAGAATAAGTAAATAAGTTATACAATTCCCAGGATCAAGAGAAACCTTCTATATAGATGGTCGCTGATAAGGCTATTTAAAGGTAATGTTTTTCTACTCGAATGAACTTACAATTGAACTGGAAATAATGTGGCGTCTGTGCGATTTATCATTTCGTAAACTGATCCCACACAATTATATTAACTCATGTTCTAAATTATACATAATACTTCGCGAAATCCAATAGTGGTCTGATGAATCAATTTTAGGCTACATCAATATATCAAATACCACTGGTAGCATAATGTTAAGTTATTCATTCGTCCGCTGGCCAGTAAACTCTCGTTTCGAATTAGCTGTAGATGCTAAGGGTGCCGTATTGATCGTATACGGACGCAGGGCTAGCAGATAACCAAGGTCCTAAAAGTACCTTCTCGTGGTGCACCCTGGAAACAGAAGTATGGGGGCTCGTGATGTGTCTGGCCAATACTTTTGGGGATCGTGTACGTGAATGTAGAAGATGCAGATGCAATGAGAATTGATTGCAAAAATAGCTATATATCCGACACATCTCCCCCAACACACACAGCGGCACTTTCGAGATACAGTGACGCAAGATATTCTGGCTCGTGCAGCAGAAACGCAGATGCATTGAAGGGGTGGTCAAGTTCTAACGGCTACAAGTTTGTGATCTATCCACAGAAGATGAAGACACGCGTTTGTTTTCCATCCTCAAAATATTAAGACACAATTTTAACTTTGTTTCATGTAAATTTAAAAAAGAAACAACAGATAGCCATTAGAAAATTATGATGTCTTTGTTCCTCAGTCAATCTCTTAATTTATTAATTTTGTCTTCATCGGCAGGGTCGTAGATAAGCCTTCGGTAAAAAGGGTGGTATTTTCAGTAAAAAATGTATGTCTTTTCCTGCATTTCATTGAAGATTTTTTAATTTTCGTGAGATTTTGGTGACATTTGATTGGAGAAAAACACCATTAAAGGGTTGGGGGACAATCTACTATTTGCCTCACTCACTAACACTACGTGTACTGTTCTGATTTCCTAAGGTGAAACTTGAAACAAGGACTGATCCTCCCACTCCTGTCTACCTGCTAATTTATGGGCATTTTATTTTATACATGACAAGCTTCCTCTAATGTTCTTTAGTAGTGTGACATTGGTAGCACACATTTGGTATAAATACGGCACTGATGCGCCTTTGTGTTACTGGAGGCATAAAAGGGAGCAACAAATATAAACACTGTGACTTGTAATAGAAACAATATGACTTGTAATAGAAAGACTGTGACTAGTAATAAAAACACTGTGAATTGTATTATAAACATTGTGACAAGTAATAAAACATTGAAACGTGTAATAGAAACACCGTGACTTGTAATAGAAACAGAGACGTGTAATCAATGTCCCTGTTACACGGTTTTCACGCCAAAATGGGCTACTTTTAGACCCTTAGCTGCGAGAAATTCTAGTATGCCGCGGCTTACAGTTTCTTGGGCTGACTTAAAATTCTCCGCTTTATTTTTGTTATTAAAACTCAACACAAAATGTTAGAAATTCCGAATTAATACTGGCTAGAAACTGTCTCTATTGTAATAATGAGCCAGTTCCGTTCTAACAGCACTGAATAGCTTTTCAACACAAGTAAACCGGTTTTCCGTACTTTACCATGTGGTTGGTCAAGTATGGAAAACCTGTTTACTTGTGTTGCAAAGCGATTCGCTGCTGCTAGAACGGATCTGGTTCAATTTCCCATCAGCCGTAAGAATTATTTTCATTTATCGTCACGTTTCCTACGTGAATTTAATTGTAATAATCACCTGCTTGTTCAAGCTCGACAGAAGCAGTTTTTGTTTTTTCACGCGAACCCCAGGCAGCTTTAAAGTGGGTTTTAATTCAAGCCTTCTTTATGGAAGTTCTTTCATTACAACTTACAAGGAAGACTTGAAATGTTCATAAATTAATTGTTGGCGTCTGGAGTCCAGGGTTTCTGATGCGGAACAGCGCAATTCATTTAGTGAATTGTAATTACTAATTATATCACCGAAGTATTCAGACGAAATTACAGAGGACTTCAGTAGTAGACAGTAAAGTCTAAGCCGGAAATGAAGCGCTAAATGAACGACGAGGCAAAAGGGCACATGAGTATCAGTCGGATGTCTTTTCTTTTATGGATTATAAAAGACTTTGACTTCTTACTGTATAATTTCTTTTTATGGAGTCTAATAAACACGAGAGAGAATTTTAATAATGTTCACGTTTGCTATAACATGTTCAGTGGGGGTGGGTATCAATGGGGGGGAGGGGGATGAAGGGTTGCTATATTAGTTCTACGTTATCTATTCTTCTTCTGTACAAACACCTTCAGATTAGCAGGATTCATTACCGAGAACGAAATTCGTTGTGTCGTGGTTTATACAGATTTGCTGCAATATCTGAACCTTTCTTCCTACTCATCCAACTTCATCATGGATTCTGGGTCGCATTGACTCTACATGGGACGGGAGAGCCAACTTCACAAAAAAATCTCACTAGTCGCCTCTTACGACATGCATGGAAGTTAAATAGTGTTTCTATTATTTGATTCGTTTTTGATCTTTGTCAACACATGGGCACATGAAATTAATGAATTGGGACATTTTTCACTATCTTTTTCCTAACTTACTATCCAGGAACGCAGCGGCACTAGAGAGGATATAAGCAAACATACGTATGAAACAAGCCTGTTTGGAAGCTTTGTTAACTATTGGGTCATTCTTTGTACGTATAGATACATAGAGATAAATGCTGCAATTGTTTACAGCTTTCAGCAAATACCTTGCCTCAATTTACTACTGCCATTTACAAGAATATGGAGAAGGAAGAAATTGTTCAGATGACTTTGACAATTGATGCATATGAACTTGTTAATTGATAATTATTTTTAGTATAATTATTTTATAATTATAAGTTGATAGACTTCCTACTTAATATTACAGCTGTTAGTTTGATTAAATAATGTTACTTTTTATCGAATTATGTGAGTTTTATTTAATATAATTGTAGTGAATTTAGCGCAGAAAATTGATTATATATATGCCTGTATGCTATATATATATATATATATATATATATATATATATATATATATATATATATATATATGTGTGTGTGTGTGTGTATATATATATATATATAATCAATTGTATTTATCTAGATTTCATTGATATCTATTAAAAAGAGATATGCTCAATAAGAAATTCAATAATTTGAGTATTCTTTTTCGGCTACTTTTAAAAGGTCTATCGGTGGATTTGGGCTACTTTTGGATCGTTGCTTCGCGGGTTTTGCCAGAACTAATTGATAACTATCTATCTATCTATCTATTGTCATTTCCACTTGTGCCGTTAAGCGTCGTGAGAGGGGGGAATCGGAGTCTTTGGCCATGGTAAGCCCGTATCTATTTAATGTTTCTCTGATTGTCTCTGCCCATTTAGTTCTTGGTCTTCCTCGTACCTTGTAGTCTAGTCTTCTGCTGATGTATGCACGAAGGGCTGATTTAGCAGGTTCCATTTTCATGACGTGATCAAACCATCTGGTTAACTACCTCTTGATGTAGTCTTGACTTAGAGATAGTCTTGACTTCTTTCTTGATATCTTCATTTCTCCGGCGGTCTCTTCTCTTCACACTTATAGCTTTCCTCAAACCATTTCAAAAACTGTCATCATTTTCGTTAATGTCTTTGTCAAGGGCCATGTTTGATATTGGAAACACAGAGTTTGTATAAAAATATTGTTTATCAATTGTCGTTTTCTAGCCATGCAGATTGATTGGTGCTTAAGTATTGGTGACAGCTGGTAAATCACAGAAATGCGTTTTTTGGCATTTTGGTAATTTATTACACAAAGGATTTCATTTCCTTTACTATATGCTGCTGACCAGTAGAAGTTGCAAAACGAACTAAGAAGAAGATGTCTGAAGGCAACAGACACGATTGGAGCCTGTTTTGTTCAACTAACGCATAAGGCGTTAACTCAACCAAATTACGAGGCGAAAAGGTGCCAGCAGACTCTGTTGAAATTCCACCTGCTGCCTTCTGGTTTCTATTTTATATACTCTGTTCATTTTAAGAATGAAGTTGGTCAAAACACACCACATCCCTCCTCCCACCTTAATCCGCGATAAAAAGTTATTTTGAAATACGTGATGACATGTTAAAAAAAACAATATTATTTAAACATTTAAAACAATATTTAAACAACATTTTTAAAAACCCATTTAAAAAGGAAATGTAAAAACAATATTATTCGGCACTTAACAACCGATCGATTAATGCTTTCTGCGCCCGACAACCAATCAGAAATACTGACCCACTTCATTCTTAGTGTGAACAGAGTATTATATAACTTCTGCATGATTCCTAATTAATTTTATTATTCACAGGGAATAACACGATCAATTGATGACAGTTTCTAAACATCGTTGTTAATTTGATTTATACGTGTTTCAATGTTGTTATTTGATTTATACGTGTTTCAATGTTGTTAATTTGATTTATACGTGTTTCAATGTTGTTAATTTGATTTATACGTGTTTCAATGTTGTTATCAAGTTTTTTATTTGATGTGAAAAAATATTTAGTGTAATTGAGATTTTTGACTTGTTTTAATATTTGCTGGTTTATCTGAATATTGTTTACCGATACGTTTTGTTATGAATGAATGTCTATTTAAGGTGGTAGAGGACATGCCATATAATAGATTGACATGTTCATGTAAGGTGGTAGAGGACATGTCATGTAATAGATTGAGATGTCCATGTAAGGTGGTAGAGGACATGCCATGTAATAGATTGAGATGTCTATGTAAGGTGGTAGAGGACATGCCATGTAATAGATTGAGATGTCCATGTAAGGTGGTAGAGGACATGTCATGTAATAGATTGAGATGTCCATGTAAGGTGTAGAGGACATGCCATGTAATAGATTGAGATTGTCTATGTAAGGTGGTAGAGGACATGCCATATAATTGATGACTGGCCTATGTAAAGATACTTTATTCTTGTAGAATGAAGCTCTACATAATTTCATCTACTATATATTTGTGTTTTAGACCCTCCCCCTTGCTCTCCTAGGCAGAGATAGCTTCTCAAAACACTACAACACGGTGAAACTTGAAGTTTTCCTGATAAGAAACAGAGCTTTAGCGTTCTATACTCTGTTCACCCTAAGAATGAAGTGGGTCAAAACACACCCCCACACTACACCGCGACAACAGGTGATTTTTAAACAGTTTATGACATGTATAAACAAATATTATTTAAACATTTAAAAACAATTAAAAACAATATATAACAACATTTAAAAAATATAAAAAACGAAATTAAAAACAATATTATTGGGCACTTAGCAATCGATTAATGCGTTCTGCGTCCAATAACCAATCAGAAGCACTGACCCATTTCATTCTTAGAGTGAACAGCGGAAAGAAGGTGGCGTGAAAACGTTTTTGAAACCCTTTGCAATTTTTCAGGATTTTTTTGCAGTTTTAAGTATGTGTTGATAAGAGCTGAAAATTCTCTCTGCACTATGAGGATTGTCGTATTTGAATACTACAATACCCGAGCAACAAATGAATTATATTTTCATTTAATAATGACATTAGCTGGTGGTGGTTTGACTTGTGACTCTATCATTTATTCTTTACCACTACTTAACAGCTAGTTTTACAGCTTGGCTCAGAGTGGATTGTTATCTGATATTCTCTGAACTCAGAAGTCCGTGCATGTAGTAGTTTTAAGTCATCTAGCGGGCAAGAAAAAAAGATTTGGCACAGGGACCGTATTTAAACCCACCTATGGTGCAGCAAATAATATATAATATATATTTTAATATATATATATAATATTAATTATATTATATTATTTGTAATATATAAAATATATTTTATAATATATTATTGTATATATATATAAATATATATATATATATATATATATATATATATATTATATATATATAATATATATATATATATATATTATATATATATATATATATATATATATATATATATATATAATAATATATAAATTATTGTTTATCGTGGAAGAACAATTTTATTTGAATCTGACAATCTGTCGAGGAGGGGGGGGGGGAAGAGGATTTTATATATAAATCATGTTATAACTCAACCACGACAAAAGACACCCTTCAAAAAAAGAAGTGTCACCAATACAGTGTTGAATGATTTAAATAGGAATTCATTGTTTTTTTCCTCATTAAGAGGAACACTTGGTGCTTGATTTGTGAACATTGTTTTTCAATAAGGATATGAAGCCATTGAGATTAAATAACCATGTGTGAATAACTCATCTTCATCATCATCAGGTGCCATGCCGGGTGGCGTAGGCGGTCATGGCTCTCCACAGATCTCTGTCCACAGTATTATGTATCAAAGTCGTTGTTGTTTCCTTGCCGTGCCAGGTTGTCAAACTAATATTTTATCACGTTGTCGCCCTCTGTCTCTGGTGCATTAAATCTTGCCTGTTGTGTTCTCTAAACCTGCCTGTCTCATGAGTGCTATATTAACACTAACTGCAGGCCTACTTCTGTGTGTCGACATGACTTTCATCTTGGCTGAATAATGTGGTAGTTTCCCGTTGCTTTCCACATCCATATGTGGGATATCCATTTATATCCGCTCCCTTTGACAAAAACAACACTTTAGCATTCACTATATACTAAATTCATTCGGATCTCGTCGTCCCATAGATACGAAGTTTAATGGGTTGTTTCCCCTGATATATCTCACATTGCCAATGTAATAAACCCGGCTAACCATATGGGAACAAAAGCGAGTATGGCATCATATAGTCCATAACTAATTCATGGAATACAGTACATAACCAATATTTTATCAATGAATAAATGCGAATGTCGCGGTGAAAGGGTGGCTCTCCATCTTCGTTGACAAAGACCATTGCAACCTCGTTAGCTGTTGGTTCATTATAGCAACGTTGATCAGATTGACGATCACGCTTGATGACCATGTTTACTACTGGAATTTCTCATCCAGTTTGAGCAACCTTTTTAATCTCTCTTGTTTCGATTTCACGCATTAACTGATGCGACTGTTCTGGTCTATTGTGTTGAAGAAAAAATCAATCACTTTTATCAAGAATTTCTCTTTCGCATGTAGTTTGTCGAACGTCTGTTGCTTGAGAACTGTCCAAAGCATACACCTGAGCGAACTGTGGAACTTTGTTGTATTGCGGTTGTATATGAGAAGTTCTATAATAAGTTTGTCCATGAACTTTTAAAACATATGGACCACGACATTGACAATCCGTAACTTTCGCTCTCATTGACGCGAAAGAAAGAGCGCTATTATAAGAGCGAATATTCTCGCCAAAATGTGTGTGTTTAGGATGTGTATTATCAGAGAGCATCAAGCACAAGAACTCGGAATATTCCAGCTTATTACCATGGATGTATTGTGGCTCTGGGAGCAGGATCTTTCCCATTCTGGAACAACTTGTAAATTTGCCATTGTTAGGGTGTTCGTGCAAAATTTTTTACCACTACAAATTGACAAATATAAAAAATTCCACATTTATTTGCAGCAACATAATCATCAGAAAAATTTTCTGCTTCATTTGAAATTGCTTGCCTTCGACGCATTTCTGACAATAAGTGAGTCTTGGCATCTGCAGCTCGACGTCTCTGTGTTTGCTCAATAGTTTCATGTTGTATGTGACGATGTTGGTATTCTCTATTCATAGCTTATCGATTATCTCTTTGCGCTGGTGATTCTAGCTCAGCTCGATGTCAATGCAAATCAACATCTTTAGCAAGTTGCGCTGGGCTTTGTTGAAGGGTTTCTTGATAAATTCCTAGAATCTCTCTTTCAATTCTATGTCTGTGTTCTGCAGCAATTACGGCACGAATCCGAGCCATTGACTCTTGACTTTGACGACTCAACCGTCTATCTTTTTGTTATTTTGTTTTTTTGACACTTTCTTGCGATTGGATCATCTTCATCCATCATTTAAAACAAATTATTTTTATATTTAAAATATAGTATATTTTAGATAACTTTAACCACAAGCCGATACAAGTTTACCTGTTGGCGCATCAATAACATTTGTATACAAAAATGTCGTCTGCTTTGAAAAACGTCACGACACCAATCGTAACGTAAATAACTATTTATAGAGCGTTCCGGAGAGACAGAACACGGCTATTATATTATAGATTACAAACAGTCAGTTAGTTGACGCATTGTTTCATATTTCATCAAGGCTTTTCATAGTATTTCTCCATATTTTATAATGACGATGCTGATTCCTTATCATGTACATAATAAAGGAACTGGGTTTGAAATGTGATGTGGCAAAAAATCAACGTTATTATGGACTAAGAAGAACATTTTGCAACTAACAGAGAATCGAAACTGTTAGTCGTCGAGTAACTGGATATACTCAAGCAAAAGATTGGATAACTTATGGATATCTCCTATATGCAATGATGGCTATCTCTCGACCAACTAACCAAACAACCAACAAAACATCCATCTAGCCCGTCAACCAACCAATCAACTAACTAATCCAACAATACGCCAATTAAACAACCAACCAGCCACCCAACCTACCTTCCTACCAACCAAACAGTCAGCTAGCCCGTCAACCAACCAACCAACCTACCAGCCAATCAACTAACCAACCCACCAGTCAATCAACCACCTGTGATGGCTTTGCCACACACTATCTATACGACTTACACACAGACAAAACGTATTTTATCATTGTGGTATATATCTATATGTACGCTGTGGCCCTTGTTTGTCCTGCGGCGCCATGTGTAGATGAGTTCTCTGGAGGTGGCATTCTTATGTGCTGCTTGAAAACTTGTTTCTGTGGCTTCTTTGATTTCAGTGATCGATCTTTTATATGGTCTGCCTCTGGCTTTATAGCCGTGATATCTATGTGTCATGGACATTTGTGGCATAGTACCTTTTGGTAATCTGGAAGTGTGTGAAAACCACTTGATCTGTTGTCTTCTTATGTGCTCCAATACTGGTATTGTTTTTGTTATTTGTCTGATGTTATCGTTTCTACATCTTTCTCTTAATGACACATAGAGTATTCTATGTTGACATGTCATTTCTGCTGTAACTATTTTTCTTTTGTCTTGTACTGTCATTGTCCAGGTTTGGCACTGCTAGCACAGTGATGGGATAATAATAATTTTGTATAATGCAACTTTAGTGTTTATGTTTACATTTATGTTCTTAAAAATACATGTCATCTGTCCTAAGATCGGATATGTTTTTGCTGCATCTATTTTGTATCTCTTTACTTCTTTCCCTTCACGCGATATAATGCTTCCTAAGTAAGTGAACTCCTTTACCCGTTTAAGGTGTTTATTATCGATGGAGATAGATGGTATTTATTAATTGTGTCTCCGAACGGCCCAATGTATTCTTCTATACCTTATCTTTCTGGTCCCAAGTGTGCGTTAAAATCTACTAGTATAATTATGTTTTCTTCTGTGTTGTTGTTGTTTATAATATCATTTATGTTATCAAAAAATTCTTCCCTTTCCGTTTTGTTGTTGTGTGCATTACAGGGTACGTATATTTGAATGAATTATATGTTTTCGTTGTCTATTTTAATGATTATCGCGATCGGCCTTACGCTCACAGAGGTCGTATTTATGACATTTTTAGACACCTCGGTGACAAGGATGAAAGCTACACCATGATTTGTTTTCGTATGCGGGTTTACACCACAGTAGATTAATGTGTATTTTTTGTGTAATTTTTTGCACTGGCCCTTAATTCGTGTGTCTGCTAGTCCTAGTAATATTATATTTCGTTTTTCCATCTCTCCTATTAGATCAACATCTTTATTCGTTATTCCACAGATGTTAACGGATCCAAATTTGGTCGTGTTTCAGGTTGGTCGCCTCCTGAGCACACTCTTCATTTTCTATGAGCAGTTAGTTTCGTCACTGTCGATTTCCTAGATCTGTCACAGTAATTTCAGAGTTTCTATGTGGTTATACTGTGTTCTAATCTATCACATTCAGATGTAAAAATCACCGATTTCATTAGAAATACACTGAAACACCGAAAACCACTACCCTATCTAGACGTTGGCCGAAAGATATCCAACCATTTTGGCATGATTGTGCTATGTTATACATTAATCTAGCGGAATGTAAATATCTCCTTAGAATAAACTCTTCATTGTCTACTCCCAAACTGGATTGAGATGAACCATGCTTCAATTATTGGTTTTATTTGTTGCTTTAGAAACTTTACATACATTTTAAATTGTATTTTTATAGTGAGCAAATAGTTTCTTGAATAATTTTGCTGTTGACTTGCTGAGATCATGAGTAAATCGGTTATTCCTGTTGCTTTATTATTCGGAATTGAGTTAATGGATGTCTCAACTTTTTATCTTGTTAGTATGGTCTATTTATTTACATCAAACTCATTTACAATGTGGATATTCTGAATCATTTTGACTACAGTGACATACACATCTGATATACATTCTCATTGGGTCTCCGTATATTTCTTTCGAATCATCGGGAGCTTTTTATTCTATCTTTTGTTATTCGTGATTGAATTTCCACCTTTTATAAAAATAATTTTTTAAATGTTTTTATGTACCAGGTCTCACACGTTTTCCATTGCTCGTGCTACTTTACTTTTGGGGTTTTTGTCATGAGCGGAAAAACCTTTTTGAGTTGGCGAGCAAGGAATGAATTTTGTTTGGTGATATGGAACTAAAAACTTTTCATGTTCTTGATAGCTCAAAGTGTTTTCTGAGCTCTGTGGGTCAGTGTGTATAATACTTTTAGATGAACATGGCGAGCCAAACAATTTCTTGGTAGATCACATTTGGCATGAAAGTCTCATTTTGCTTACCACTGGTTTATATCGTTCGTTGTTTTTGTTTAGATCATTGTTATCTCCTGCACTTGTCAGTATTAATTCTCTTTCATTTGAATTAAAGAAATCGGTTTTTCATGTTATTTGTTTTCACACACACTTTGTTATTACTGGTTTCTCTTCTTTCATATTCACCCTCCAATGCTTGATTGATTGAATGAGTTAGGATACCATCATTGTATATTGTTCACCAGTTTGTCCGTATCTTAAAAGCCATCTCAACAACACCAAGGGTCTAAAGGTATAGAGAAATCCGAGTTTATTAAAGTTGGATTTCCCTCTCAAAAGAGCAACATGTCGCCTACCGAGAGTATCAACGGTAGCACGAAAATTGTAACTTCAATCTATATCTCAGAGAAAACGATAAATGCGCTTGTAAAGAAGACGATACGGTTTGATATCGACTCGCAAACTTTTCCTGATGGACAAAAACTATGAATCTGATTACGTCTTTAATTGTTGATAAAGTTTTAGGTTGATATCAGTTATAAAAAATATAACCAAGCTTCATCAACCGACAGACAGTCAAGTCATCATCACTGGCCGTCGTGAACTATAATATACGAATATAAATACTCAGCGCAAGAGACAAAAAGACAAATGTCGAAAATAAATACATAGCAGAACAAAATTTAAAAATCAGAAGCGGGTAAAATACGTCTAGAAGGCCAAATTCCTCGCAACAAGACATTTTTCTGCATCTCCCTCTGACTGATTTGAAATTATTATAGGCATATGAATTGGCCCTTGATCACATAAAATATAAAATTACAGGCTATCTTAGCCAAACTATAAAATACGATGCTAAAAATCAGAAGGAGAAAATAATTACGTAACATCCTTCTATGTTATTAACTTGTGGTATCACTGGAAATAAGAGAGCTGATACTCTGGCAAAAGCAGTAGTCACAATGGAGCAAAAATGCTATCCTCTGCCATACAGTGAGGCGAAAACAATAATCCTCAACCATTATACATCACAGTTGAAAACCACAAATTTGGATATTGACCAGAAACTAGACCCGATGCATCCACTTCATAGGCAACAATAAACGATCATCTTCCTACTCAGATTCGGCTACTGCTTGCTACAGAGCCACATGTACGGGATGAGGGTAGCTCACACAAATGTATGTCAATGAGTAACAGGCATACATACCCTTGAACACGTACCCCAAGACTGTCCATAATATAAAGAACTGCAAGGCAAGACATGGCCACACGGGGTTGAACAGAGACATAAACTTTAGGGCAGCTGTTCTGACAAGGAAAAGACTGAGAGCTTCGTTCTGGAGACTGGCCTGAAGATCTATCAAGACCAAAAGAATCACGAACGCAGAAGAATAAGTAGAAGAAGCTTGGTATCAATTTTCAATGTTTGTCGTTGGAGACTTCGAACGTGGCGTAGCCTACTATGTATAGAAAGTTATGATTGCTTGACGACCACTATATAGAAATCAGTTGTTACATCAACGGATTACTTTTAAAATTAAAGAAATATTTCTGGCGCCAGCCGACATGGAAAAAAAATTCTCAACCTGGCACACAATCCTAAAGAGAATGTTGTTTACCTCCTATGTAAATGTGTGTTCCTCTGACGAGTTAATCATCAGTTTGTTTGTCTGACTGTGTCTATTGGGTAGTTATGTTTATTTTTCTATGCGGGTAACATAACAAGCAAGTACAAAATGAACATGTTACAGTGAAATAAACTCATAACAGCAAGTCTACTTTATCACTTGACAAACGTTTTTTTTACTGGAAAACAATAGTACATTAAGGCCATTGGTGTGAAAGAAGTCAACATCTAGAAATGACGTCAGTGGTAAACAAGAAAACAATGTTGGAAACTGATCAGTTTTGGCAGTATCCAAAGTAAATTAATAAACAAATGTTTTAATTTCAATGATATGTTTGACGTAGAAAATCATATTAAAGGCAGTTTAGGTTTACGTTTGTTGATGATCGTCTTTGCGCATTGGACGTATCCATAGGTGTTGAGATCCACGCTTCAGTAAATATATCGTGTGTAGCAACTGATGGTTTCTATTATGTGTTTGTTGAGTTTTCGTTTTGAAATTTGCATGTGGTTCTCTCCGTGCAACAGTGATCCTTAACTCCCAATTCATGCATTCTTAATATTGGATCATGCTCATTGGCCTCACACTTCAGTAGGCATTTGAGATATTCAGATACACCACATACCCACATCATTTTTGGCATTCCGCAGGATGCAATATAATTTCCCACATCATCCTTGTGATTGCACACGACAATAATAAATAACCAGAAATAAAGTACTACAAAGGCATACAATCATACGTACGAGCATGTAAAACCTTAAAAAAAGTTAAGAACCAGTAGTTGAAAGTTAACCAAAAAAATTAACAAATTATTTCACATAACCAATTAGCCTGACAATAAATTTGTTTTAAACAACACTAAAAACGCATTGCATTGTCCACTTAAAGCTGAGCGTATAACAATTGGTAAACCATGACCACTCCAGTAAGACCTGTGTACAGATAACATTAAAGGCCGATTTTGATTAGTTGCCTGCATTTCGAAGTCCTAATTAATTCTGTAAAGATGTCTTCTGTTGGCGAAAGCCATGCTTAAACTCAGCAATCATGTGGAAAAAATACTGCAGAGACACCAAAATGTGGGTGTTTTTAATGATGTCTCAGAATAAACAAAACGTCATAATCCACACACGAAAAACAAAAATCTGGATGTATTTGGGTGACTGTATCGTTGTTCTTAAACTGTTAATTGGTTAGTTATTCCTCTAGGGTCAAAGACGGCATATAGGGCGGATGTCATAGAAGTCCTTGTCTCTCGTTTCATTGCAATTTGCTTTAGGTCTACATTGTTTCTGAAACCGATGGTGAAACGATCTCATGTAATACTTTGCCCATACTAGGATCGCCGAGGAACGGCAACGCAGAGTCAGTACACCCCAAGAAGATAGTTTTATTCAGAAACAAGAACTGTAACAGAGAATTGCACGTGAAATTGAAGTGCACATTTTATCTGCCATAGAATTTCAAGTGCAAATAGAAATGCAAATTTTATAAGCCAAATCCGATATACTACCAACACTGTAGTCAGTGATCAACATCATCCTCATACACAAACACCCATCAGGGTCCTAGAGGTGTTACTCTGGAAACATCAATACACAAATTTTGCCATGCTTCTCTTTAATATTATCAATCCATACTTTCCTCTTTCCTCGTCTCTTCTTCTACCCTCAACTGTTCACTGCAAGATATTTTTGGAAAGAAAATCGTGTCTCATCACGTGGCCAAACCACACAAGTTTGTGACGCTTCACCCCTGACACGAGATGTTCTTGTTGGCCTGCAAGAGTATTTAGTGTGCTTCTCTGGCCCAAGACAGAGGAGGGTTCGGGGAGTTCATCAGGAAGACAAAGTTCTGGAGAGAATACGTTACATGGCATCATGTTGTGTATACTTGATAAGTAATATTCGTCTGTAGCATTTGTTTAAAAAAACCTGTATTCTCGTTTGTATTTCTGCCGTATGTGTCCAACTCACACATCCGTGCAAAATAAATGTCAATGATGAGAATGTTAGCAATCGTCTTTACGATGTTTTTTACGAATCGTCTTTATGTTTTTCGTGAAATCTTTCGACTACACTTGCCTGTTGCCCACAGATCAGCTCTTTTAGCATTGTGTCTACAGCACGTGAATTGACGATGTGTACAGTGAGCTAACATTATGTTTGAGGATACGTCCTGTTTTTTCTTAGAGCCTAAAGTTGGACGAATCAGAATATGGAGACATCGTGGTGGACGCTTTAGTGATGGTGCAGTTCTCTACCCGATATAGCAACGGATCAGTGATAATGCATTAGTTTAATTCACAGAAACTCCGCCCCCCCCCCTTTTTCAATCAATCATGTAATTGGGAATCTGTGTGGTTTTTGCTGCCGTGACCAGATTCTACTGCCGCTTGACATCCAGCATTGCAAGTTATTGGGTACAATTTAGTCCTTCAAGATGATAATGCAATACTACAGTGTTCTCGTGCGGTAAATGCTATCCTGCAACAAATGGGTGCATGTACAATATATCGGCCTGAGAACAGTATTGATATGAATCCAATAGAACATCCTTTTGACGAGCTTAGGTAACAGCAACAATCTCATGCACCTCTGCATGGAATGCTTCTAATACTTCAGCATCAGTTGCTGGAGGTGGCTAAATATTTTTATTTTCATTTCTATGTGACAGATGTGCCCTGAGTGTATCGCTAATAATGGATGACACACGGAACTGAAAATGTTGATCTTTAGTGCTGTTTTCATTAATTAAAAACATGAGGGTTGTTTTGATTGCTGTGCTGTCATTTTACACACATTAATGCTTTGCTTTCATTATGAAATATAGTCTTGATTTTTTATTCTTGATTCGAAACTGACTCCACAGCACGCGAGGCATTCCCATAAGTCTTCCGCCATCCCTTCCAGCAGCCATCCCAGTGTATGTAGACTCAGAGTCCCGGTCAGGTGTTGATTGTGTGATCTTCGGGACTTTCCAAAAAATGTACTTTTCCTTCCCTCACTTCTAGATACTCCCATTTCTAATATTCTCTGTATGTGTACGTTCGCAGCCTCAGTGACATCATCTTCATCTTGAAATGAATTTATTACTGCCGTGATCAAGTCTGCTTTAACTCTTCTCAGCATTGTGCCGTCTATCGCCGGATTGCCTGCCAATAAGTCGGCTCTCTCGTTTCCTCTGACCCCAGAATGACGAGGGCAGTATATCAATGTAATTCTCTGGACAATTAAGTTGTTCAATAAGTCCCACCATTCTTTTCTTAGCATGAACATTTCTATCTTGCGCAACATGCTTTGAGAGTTTGTGAGTATTACCGAGTGTGTTGATGTATCAGTTGTCAGCCAATTATGTGCTGCTGTAACCCCCCCCCTCTATCTTCATCCTCATGATCGATGTTTCAGTGGAATATTCTGAGTATTTCTCGACCATGTCTCGTCGTTTCTGTAGGCAACAAAACATCAACCGCTTTTATTTGTGATTCTCGTAATTGAACCATCTGTGTATATAATTATGTATTATGGCTTCGAGTGTAGTTGGGCGAGTTCATGCACTGTAACCTGGGCCCTACACCCGTCCATTTTTGACACGCTTTAACTAATTTTAATTATTACTTTAGTCAGTAATTTCTTCTCAGTGTCTACCTCCACCCATTCACTGCCCTTTCCTATTTCTTCAAATTCACATACTCTTCTCAGTGTGTCTTCAGCCTCTGCCATCCATTATCTGCCACTCTTGATTCGTTTTCCCTTTGACTCATCTAGACTTTGGTGTAATGAGTGGTGGTTGTATTGTGTCACTTTAAGGTGCGACCTAACTTGTGCTACCTGATGTCGCACTCTAATGCTCGGAAAGTCAAGAAGAAATATCATTACTGAGATGGGTGTATCTCTAGTACACCCCAGTACTCCATTCTATCGACTTGTGTCTGTCTGTGACAGTGTTAGTAAGCCGAGGCCATAATCTATGACAGGTAGCACCATCAGTTGCAGAAGTGTCATAGTCTTCATTGTAGCAGATAAACCTGTCATACAATATTTTAAAATGATGTTTTGTAATTTAAAAAAATAATGTAACTTTCCAAAAAGTGGCCCTTAACTTTCTTTGGGGAAGGGTATACATAAATATACACGCGCATAAATACATACGTACATCATTAATTATATACACACATACTGACATGTATACACACATACTATTATATACACGTCTAGGATGAACATTGAAATGACAAAAAAGAAACAACAAGATCTCAATAAGGAATATCAATTAACACAGTACTGGCACAATTACGAGGGTGCTTCAAATGAAAACCATAAAATAGTGATAAGAATTAGAAACCCAGTGGAGTTATCTTGTAACCTGCCAATCGCATGGACCTACCGCCCAGGATACGCTAGTGTTCTCGGTAATGAAAGAGCAGGCATCCAAGGCACCAGTAGATGGAGAGTTGACAATGAATAAAGTGTGATGTACTGAAACTACTTTACCAGTGCCTGTTGGATGAAGATGTCAAGATTGACGAAACACTGAGGATGAGATTTGAGGGATTCGATATTAAAAGAGGATCTTGTAGAGATAGACTCCTGCTCGGCAGAATGAAAATCGTTGTTAATCGCGAGTCACGGTAACAATCATTATGCATATTTTCGTCATCTGGTTGGGGAGACTGATCACCAATGGACCTGCACGAGTTCAATAATGTCGATTAATAACTAATAACCAATAACGTGCCAAAATTGTTGTTAAGGACGCAAAGAGTATCATGCAGATGAACAACGTGACCGAATAATACAAGATGGCTTCTCCTCTATTGATATATATGAAACAGGAACTACATTTTGTTATCTGTATTTTTTTAAATCAATGAAGACGTCAAGACTACAGAAATTCATCGGCGAATTCATCGGTGCAGCATAGGGATATATGCCTTATCATTCCAGCAAGCCCAGCAAGTTTATGAGTGACGATGGAAGTATCAAATAGCGTGCGCTCTGTGACAGACTGTTAACGACCTGTTTATACACATCGGGTAGTGACTACAAAGTTGATTGTAGCTGTTGAACGCCTCATATAGGAATGCAGTAGATTCATTTGAATGATATTGCTGCATATTTAGAACTTAGTCAATGTTCAACATATCACATAATCCATGGCAATCTATAAAAAGTAATACTACTGTAAAACTATATGAAAATAGAAGGCCTACTGACGTAGAACACAGGTAATGTAGTCTTACTGGAAGATGGCTCAAACACTATCACTGTCGAATGATGACGTGAAAGAATACACACAAAAATACACAATACATAATCGAGGTGTCGACTACAAGGCCTTTATCAAGATGAAACACACATAACATCAAAAGACGACGAGTAGGAATGACACAAACAATTCGCTAACGTGTCCGAGCGAAATGTGAATGTGAGTTGTCGGAGAGATACGAATAGGAAATACGTAAACATGTAAAAACATATGCAAACGAAACGAACAAATAATTACGTAACTGGCGAAAAAAATGAATAAAGACAAAGACAACACAAACCAAGAACTAAACAAAGGAGTGGTCGGAATTAAGTCGAACAGGCTTCAGTGTACCAAACTAAAAAATAAAACGATTTTCAAGAGCGTTCCTAGATCTATCATCAGTTGTGCAAGATCTAATGGCAGTGACATGAACATCATGAACACCACGATTGTCAACACTGTTGAAATGTGTGGCGACAGGAGTAGTTATGTGTTTGATGGCACGAAGATGGTTGCAGAAATGGTCGCTGAACCTTAAGTCACTTTCACCGATATACTGCTTGCCACCGCGATTACATATGATAAAGTAAATTACATTATGTGATTCCCATAGTGAAAGTGACCTTAAGAAATGAAACGGAGAGCACATGAACCACATAAGGACATGTGTAGCAACGACCGCGAAAATAACGAAACGTGCCAAAATGGTCAGGAACGGAAGACCTAAAGTGGATGTGGACCACGATTTCATTAAGATTTTTTCACACATATAGGAAACCAGAGGTAAGTCCTGGAAAGCGACACGAGTGTGAGGGTCAGACAGAAACAGGGAATAATGTTTAAGCAAGATGCGCCAGACAGTAGAGTTATGAGGATGAAAGGTAAGGACAAATTTAACTCTATCAGAGGAGGAGGAAGAACCCTGGAAATGTCAAGATATCAAGGCGAGATGACTGATTCACACGGAGTCAAGTCGATAAAAGAATACTGCCAGGGAATGAGCGTCTACGGAAGAACTCAATAATCTCAGAGGATTTATCGAGAAAGTCGTCGCCATACTACACAAGCGACGAAGGCGAAGACGTTGGGAGAATGGCAGAAATTTGGGACAAGCAGCAGGATGAGAAGTTTGGAGTAGAAAACCATGTGCATCAATAGGTTTGTAGTAGACGGATGTGCTGAGGTAAGGGGGATGAAGTGTGACAATGATGTCAAGGAAGTTTACAGAAGTAGTGGAAATGTTAGATGGGAACTGAATAGCGCGGTTACTCATCCAATAAACTGATGATATAGATACGCTCTCGAAAATCGCTTTATTTTTAATTTATGGTTCCCTCAAGCCTTTTGGACGTTATTCAGACCACGCACGTGTTTAGTTCTGAGTTGGTGTGGTCTTTGTCTTCATACATTGTGTTCCGTCCTCTTTTTCTACGTTTCGTTTCCACATGTATTTACGTTTGTATGTATTTCCTGTTCCTATCTTTCCGGGATATCGCATTCACATTTCGCTCGGACACGTTAGCGAGTCGTGGTGTTATTCCTACTCGTCGTATTTTGATGTTATGTGCCTGTCATCTTGATAAAGGCCTTGGGGTCGACAAGTCAATTATATCATGTGTACTGTTATTTGTATGATTATGTCATGTGTATTCTTGTGTGTATTCTTTCATGTCAGTATACGACAGTGGTAGTATGTTAGCCGTCGTCCAGTAAGAATACATTACTTGTGTTCTACGTAAGTACACATCATCCATGATGTGCGACAGTATCACAACGAATCTGTAAATTGGGTGTGACGACAGCTTGCCGACAGGTCCGATGAAGAGGCATATCATGTATGAGTGAATAAATAAATGTCACGTGATATCTTCTGATGTAGTGATGACTTGTTTGCCAGAACCACGACCTCTTAACTAATGTTAGAAACAACAGCAAGAACATTGAACAGGAATCCAAGAACTGTATAGTCGATGGAAGACTGGTATCAAACGTAGTTGTGATTTTTTTCGAAAATGCGACAGTATTCGTCAAAAAACAATATTTTATTTTTCCACGTG
The DNA here is from genome assembly GCA_034231615.1 of Meghimatium bilineatum. Lineage (NCBI taxonomy): Eukaryota > Metazoa > Mollusca > Gastropoda > Stylommatophora > Philomycidae > Meghimatium > Meghimatium bilineatum. Next base: position 23,938,576 of record CM067317.1, on the reverse strand, counting down.
AAGCACCCGCGTAGTTGTTGTACGCCTGTGGAGTTAGGGAGTGGATAGGACCACCTATAGATGTTGCTGGAGTACAAAGACACTAGTTTTCAATAAATTCAGTTCATCTCAATACCGTAACAATGATAATTATTTATGTGTACACAACGTATTCAATGCTGAAACATGAATTCCATCAAATTATTAACTCATTCTTTATAAGCCGCCAAAAGTGCTATTTAGATTCATCAGATGTGGCCGTAATACAATAAGTACTACATGTTTTATAGTGGCATAAATATGTTACTATGGGACTGGAAAACCTTCAGGGGACAAAGAGTTAATTATATCAAAACATCTTCCAGCGGACCTATTAAAATATCTAAACATTATTCAGTAGACAAAATAATCGTATCTAAAGGACATCCATAATAAGAATCATCATCAACATCAGGTGCCGTCTCCGCAACGAATGTTGGCTGCAACTGACCCCCAACATCCCATGTCTATTGTTTTTGTGTTGCACTGTGCTAGACTGTAACCTGACCATCTTGTAATGTTACTCTCCAACTTGTACCCATGCCTAATTCTTGCTCGCTTCCCTTTGACCTTACACTCAAGTAAGATCTTCAATAATGCGTCATGTCTTTTAATGTGTTCAAAATATTTTATTTGCCTGATCTTTATTTCTCTTAGCAATTCTTTCTTCAAATTAAGTGTTTTTAGCACCTCTTTAATTGTTTTAGTCTCTTTCCATGATGTTCTCCCTATTCTTCTATAATATCCACATCTCAAATGCATCAATTGTTTTCTAATTGTTTATTTATTTAGTGTCATATTTCTGAGCCATACATTAATATAGAATAGACGTGGCATTTTATAATTCTCATTTTTACTTGTTTGTAATTTGTTTAGATGTTAATAATGTCATTGTCATGTCATTTCCCTCATGTCATTGAAGGTACTTTTAGCCAATCCTATTCTCCTTTTAACTTCTGTTTCACATCTTCCGTCATTAAGAGTATCCAAACAAGTTTCACTAGAATCTTATCTGAATGACGTCCATTAGGATTATTAATATATACCAAAGCAACTTTATGTAAACTCAATAATGTACCTAAACATTTTCCACTAGACTCATTAAGAGAATATAATCATCTTTTACTATACTCGTTCAGGAAATATAATGAACTTCCAGTAGAAGTATTACCTGAGCAGCTTTCACTGGAATATAATTAATAGATTCTATGAACATTTTCCACAAAATTCATTAGCATCATCTAAGAAACGTTCAGTAGAAATTGTATAGTGTCTGTGTATATTCCTGCACATGAGAAATCAACATATACAAATATGTTTGAATCCCTTTTTTTTCTTGTGCACGGAAAACAAACTTACGTCCACGGTTTAACTCAATTTCAGGGATCTCTGCATTAGTATTAGTAACTCCAGTAATTAAAAAATAAAAATATTTAATAATGTGAAAACTGTTGTATTTATTTAAAGGTTCAGTCAATACCTGTACTTTGATTGTGACTTCAATTGACAAAAATGAAAGTTTCGCAAACAGCGACTGACGTTTCGTCTGAAGTTGTTGCTTGTCATGACGTAGACTATGAAGTCAATAGCGAAGTTCACGTGGTACAAGAACTGACAAATTTGCTGAGCCGCCTGAAACCGGAATCGGCTGCTTTCACTGATACTTTGTCCTTGCAGTTCTTGGAGGATGAGACCGTACAGACGGACGGCGTAGCTGGGTAGGTGCAGGACTATGAAGACACTTGAAACCCAGATTAACATTTTAGTTGATCTGACTTGAGCTAAACTTAATGTTTTATCTGCGTTGTGGTATCTCTGCAGTCTGCGAATGCTGTGGTTTAAACGATTGTGCTGCAGGCGGAACCTTCGAACGGTGAAAATTATTTTTAGGTTTAACCAAATTAACGCTAAAAACGGTATAACAAAAACGAGGACGGCGTCTAGGTAAGTGAAAATGCTGAGAAAGTCGAAGTATTCACCAGAAATGGAACAAGGACTTCCTATCGCAGATTTCGAAGTTGTGAAGAAACTGTGGGAATAGAGAATCAATGATAAGGCAGCCATTGATGTAACAAGAACAACAGATTTCTTTTTGTTGCACATGGCAGATGCTCTAAAAGGATAACAGACAACAATGTACCTCTCAATCATCATGAGAACCACAAACCAAACAGAGAGAAAGCTGCACACATAGGACATGTACACAACCACGCTACAACATCCAGGAGCCAAGGCCAAGATAGGAAAAAATGTCATCATTGAGTTGATAAATAAGGATAAAAGAAATAAGGTATCAACAAATGTCAAGGCCGCTAAGTACTGGCTGCAGGGTTGATATCGAAATGAGGTAAAAACAAATACAAGAAAAGAAGTAACATCGCCTAATATGCCCACCACACAAATTACTGGAACAGCGTAAGTATTTAACGCGTTCACTGCAGCTTTGAAAACCTCGGCAGCGTGACTTGTGTTGAATGATGTTTCTTGTGCTAGCACTGATGTATTTTGTTGATATTGTTGCCAAGGAGATGGAGAGAAATTTATGAAATGATCTTGTGTTTCTAACCAATCAAGCAATGCTGACTGCATTCTTATTTCTACGGTCCTGTTCAGAACCGTTAACGCCATGATTATAGACTTCTTTATGGAAACGTAGGAAGCTTTACAAGATGTGAGCTTCCTGTATCTTTCAATCAGTCAGAGACATGGGCTGTATTGGCGTACAGTTTACTGGCACGAGAAAATCACACATCAAGAAATATATAATGTATGAGTATTTCTCTAATGTGCCTGCACGTCTCCATAGAAAGTGTGATGATGCTGTTAGATATATACATGCATAATATCATTTGTAGTTCAGATTCGATGGGTGAGTGACGAGTGTTGCCTATTTGGTTAGTCCAGTTGACTTGTATGTACAAGCACTCCGATATTTACTGTACATGACACCTTCAATATTTGAAACTAGAAAACGTGCTGGTCGATTCCTTTGGATCACGTTGAGAAGAGAAATATAGAGTATGTGGACTTTCATATCTGGATGTGCGAAATATTTACTTTCGCTGAGGTACTGATGTCAGATACTGCTATCTTCTAGAATGTTGATCTGTAAGAAAAGACAAGAACGTTAGATGCATTCACTGTTCAATATAAAGCACTAGCAGTCATGATTTACGGCATATTTCCATATTTACGGCAACACTCTTGAAAAAGTCAACAACTTTACATACATTGGCAGCAAGATATAAACAACAGGAGATTCATCAACAGACATATCACACAGTATTGCGCTGGCTGCTAACTCATTCAATAAACTATAAAAATCTGGCATTCAAAAATACTAAGAAATAACACAAAACTTGAAATCTTCAACTCCTGCATATTTCCAACATTAACATATAGATGTGAAAGTTGGAAAACAACATCAGAATTATAGCAGAGACTAAACACCTTCGAAAATAAATGTCTTAGAAGGCTGCTGAACATACTTTGGTCAGACTTCAAATCAAACACAGTTGTCAGACAAGAATCAAAACAAGAATATGTATCCACCTACATTAGAAAGCGTCACTGGAATTACATCGGACACGCACTACGAATGGATACTGAAAGACTCCCCTGTCAAACTTTGATGTGGTTACCAAGGGGCAAGAGAAAACGAGGAAGACCACAAGGAAACTTTACGTAAAACTATTACAAGAGAACGTTTTACCATTAGAAACAATGAAGATCTAAAGCAAATTACAATTAAACGAGAGACATTGAAATCTATGAAATTCGCCCAATGTGCCGTCTTTAGCCATTGAGGAAGAACTAACTAACGAAGTCATGATCAATTTGTGATAGAGCGTACCAAACATTATTACGTTTATTACATTTACGATAGTTAAACAATATGTAGTTAAGAGAATGAAATGTTCATGCTGTCGGGGCCCAAGAAGATAGCAAAGAATAACACCACTGTTACCGAAAATTCACGTCGCAAGAGGCAACTTAGGAGGTTGTCGGGGTCGAGTTGGCTTTTCCATCCAATATAGGGTCAAAATAACTCAGAAGCCATTCTGAAGTCGGATATGTCAGAGAGAAAGGCGCAGATATCGCAGCAAAGCTGTAAATAATGATACAACACATTCCTTTACTGTGGCTACGTCATACTAAGCTGCAGTAGTTTTAGAATGCATTCAAAAGAAGAAGAAAGAGAAACCTCTAAAATCATCTAAATATCACTTACCAATATCACTTACCAATATCACTATCCAAATATCACTTACCAATATCACTTACCAATATCACTATCCAAATATCACTATCCAAATATCACTTACCAATATCACTTACCAATATCACTTACCAATATCACTATCCAAATATCACTGTCCAATATCAGTTACCAATATCACTGCCCAATATCACATGAGAATACAGTTTTTTCTCTCACTAATGTTAATGTTAACAAATGTTAATTGAATCAATGAAACCCGCAAAGTAAACATACATATTGTAATCAAGAAAAGATAATCAATAAAATTATTTAAAATGTGATTCTATTCATCTTTCTATTGCCTATTCTCTGTTTTGCTGTTATGCGTCGCCTTCAAACATGTGACCTCCTTCAACCTATCTTCTTCTTGTCTTTCTCTCCCTCTTGATGTTTCCATTTTCATGTATGATTTTGATGCTTGCCAATAAGACTTCATTCTCATTAATTGGCCGAATCATTTCAGTCTCCAATCTAATATAAACAATCAATATATTTGACCACAGACGTTCTTGCTGTTCTTGCTCTGTTAGTTGCTTTTCTTAGACATCTAGTTTCACAAGTAGTAAGCTTTCTCTCTTGTGCTTTAGTTAGTTTCCATGTCAGACTACAATCTGATTGTGGCAGGAACAATTAAAACATGACGAAATGTGTAACAGTAAAATACAAACGCGAAATTCGATGACTAATACAACCTGATTATAATCAGTGCTACCAAAATCTGTCAATGCATAAGAAAAGGGATAAACCAATCTGTCAATGCATAAATAAAGGGATAAACCAATCTGTCAATGCATAAGAAAAGGGATAAACCAATCTGTCAATGCATAAGAAAAGCGATTACCCAATCTGCCAATGCATAAGAAAAGCGATTAACCAATCTGTCAATGCATAAGAAAAGGGATAAACCAATCTGTCAATGCATAAGAAAAGGGATAAACCAATCTGTCAATGCATAAGAAAAGGGATTAACCAAACTATTAATGCATAAGAAAATGGATAAACCAAACTATCAATGCATATGAAAAGGGATAAACCAATCTGCCATTCATAAGAAAAGGGATCAGCCAATCTGTATTAGACATGCATGTCGCGTGGACTGTTATAAATGATGTTTACAACAGTATGTGTACCCGTTACACTTAGTATCGTATGCACAATATCGAATGTATCAACTGCCGCCCTTTTTTCGTAGTACGGACTGTGTATAGCTTCCCTGGGAGTGGTATAACTTGTGTGTGTTGCCTCACTGGAGGGATCACTATTACAATTTCTATTACAACTGTGTCCGCTGAAATGTGTTCACTATGTCCCCTAGCAGATGGCTTGGCAGCTTTATAAACATCCATCAAACCTACTAGTCTAAGTTCTTTAGTACGGAAGAACTTTAGGCTAAGAGAGCAAGCCCTGACATAAAACTACCACTGCCTAGCGTGTTAACACGAGAGTGTCTCAGGTTAAACCTGATAAAAAATTTGGGAGGGCGGATTCTAAACCAGTAGATGGTTGTATTCGATCATCCTCTGGTATGGCAGTTCTGCTTTGTATCGGCTTTGCATTTCCCTTCGATTACATTAACAGATCCGACATGGGGTTTGTGCAATATGGGCAATGTACTTTCTCCATATAAGCCGCAGGGCCAAGTAAAACACACCAAGAGAGAAACAGAAACAAACAAAAGCTTCTCACATTTGAGAAAATGCTCAAGGGGATTGCTTCTTCTTCTTCTTCTTCTTCTTCTGCTTTGTGATCGTCAGCATGAAGCAAATCGCCATACACAGACATGCATTGAGTAACGTAATACTTCGAAGTAAAGATACAGGTATGGCAGCAACCTGCCGCCGGAGATGAAGATAACTCTTCATATACGAAGCCGCAGCAACTATTAGGTGGGGTGGTCAGTTTCCTTTCTTACTGTCTCTACATTAACCCAACTCATGCATCAGGTACTTATTTGAAGCTGAGTCAACTGGAGGAGTGGACGTATCCAGCGAGAAATCACAACCCGAAATTTTTATTTGGCCGTACGTGGTTTCGAACCTGGTACCCGGTGAGAGTAGGCAAGCACACTATCAACTAGGCTGCCGGGCTCCCTAATACTTCGAAAACTAGTGGTTTATTTCTAGTATTAATTCTTCTTCGTCTTCTGCGTTCATTCTCAAACTCCTGCAGATTAGCAGGATGTAGTCTGGAGAACGGAATGCGTTGTGTCATGGTTTACAGCATTGCTGCGATATCTGCGCCTTTCGGCCTGACACATCCGACATCAGCCTAGTATTAATAACTATCGACTTGGAAGACGATTGTGAAACTGGCAGTGTTTAAAATAGCAGAAATTGGAAGCAGATAAAAAAAAATTGCTAGAATGTATGTCACCGATTAACAATTGATGACTGTCTTTTCAGATAACGCAGAAGTCATCACTCTGACCGAGACCGTTGATAATTATGAAGACCTGTTCGCTAAATGAAGTTGGACCCCATTCGTTACGTGTTTTGATTATTGCTTACATTTCAGTTGGTTACTATTTATTTACTTTGAATCGCTTTGGCTATTTTTGGCATGTGATTACAAGTATATAAATATTAATCAACTGAAAGCCAAACAATTACCACAACACCTAACGCATGGGGTCCAACTTAGTTTAGCGAATAGTAAATCCGGCGTTCCGTCACGCTCAGAGGCAGTGAAAAGTTCTTACTGGCTTGATGGCTAATCGCTGAAATGACGTGATAAACATGGCAGTAGGATGTCTGAGAATTCTCTTCTTTCGCCAAATTGTGTTTAAATACACTGAACTATGCTTTCTGACATGTGCTATACCGTGTCACATATTCCAAGTCATGGATGTTACATTTATTCGCTAAGGGTTACAATACTAATTTGTATTTTTATGTATTCTTAAGCTTTGTACGAAGTAAAAATTATGAAACTTTGGATAGTGTAACTATACCCACCGCTTAGTTCAGTCATGTTCACGATGTCACCCGGTCAAGCTAGACCCGATTGCTATAATTATGTATAACACTAGCAAAATGGAGAGCAAACGTCATTAAAAAAAGCCCCGTTATGTTTATGGGTAATAAATGTGCATTATCATATGAGCACAGTGCCTCAGGTTTCCAGTCAGAAAACTTTAGTAGGGGCGGAGAAACATCAAGTCATGTTTAACGGCAATAGTGATCATTTGGATAGAGCAGGGCCATCTTTGTTAATAGTCTCAAGCTCTTCTTCCTTCATATATTCTTCTTTCTAGCATTCACTAGTGGATCATAATCGCTGTCTGCATACAACATCAACCACACTTCTGAAACCGCTTCAGTGTTCAATATCAGTGAAGGCAGCAAATGGGATCTGTGCCCATAATTTCTGGTGTATGGGCCCATGTCCTGCCCAGCATGTAAAGTCTGGAAGCAGCGGACTGCGCAAAGGAGCTCAACTAACATGTGCCACTGGGAAGAAAAGCGTCATTCAGCTAGCGTCGTAGAGCGTCAAAGAGCACGGTGAGATAGTAATGCACCCTGGTCATCTACTGCACCCCGACACACACTCAGTCGTCTTGCCACTGAGACCATATGTGTAGGAGAAAGAGAGAGTGAGGCTGACGACATTACGCAACTCTCCCTCTCTTTAATCCAATTTTCATCGCGCAAGTCATGGCTTTCACTGTTTTTCATGCCATGCTCATCTTTGCTTGCGATGGAGGAACATCATCGTAGAAGTCGTTACGGACATAGTGAGAAGTTCGCACTGGCTATCGTAGAAGTTGTCACCTGAAACAATGAGGAGATATCCTTGGCGTGTTTGTGATAGAACAAATCGTCACTTTGACGTAATCAGGAAATCTCTGTCGTGTGATTGTGATGTCAGACATCTCTATACTTTCACTTAATGAGAGAATCTCTGTGGTGTGATGGTGATGTCAGACATCTCTATACTTTCACTTAATGAGAGAATCTCTGTGGTGTGATGGTGATGTCAGACATCTCTATACTTTCACTTAATGAGAGAATCTCTGTGGTGTGATTGTGATGTCAGACATCTCTATACTTTCACTTAATGAGAGAATCTCTGTGGTATGATGACAGACATCTCTACACTTTCACCAAATAAGGGAATTTCTGTGGTGTGATTGTGATGTCAGACATCTCTATACTTTCACTTAATGAGAGAATCTCTGTGGTATGATGATAGACATCTCTACACTTTCACCAAATAAGGGAATTTCTGTGGTGTAATGGTGATGTCAGACATCTCTATACTTTCACTTAATAAGGGAATTTCTGTGGTATGATGATAGACATCTCTACACTTTCACCAAATAAGGGAATTTCTGTGGTGTAATGGTGATGTCAGACATCTCTATACATTTTATCGTCTATTATCATGGACAGAAGCACGAACCAAAACAGATGTCCGTAACAACATGAAAGTATAACAATATTGCCTCCTCAAAACTAACACAGAACGCATTCTAACATATCTTAAGAAATAAAGAGATACAATGATTTAGAAAGATGAATCATGGAGGGAAAGATTGGAGGAGAGAGAACAAGAAACATACTAAGACTACGATAGACACAGGAAAGAAAAAACCTTTTCAATATAGAAGATGAAATTGGAAGAAGCTGGACATCTTTCACATAATCGAAGGGGGAGGGGGACATTACAGAGTTGCAGTGAGGACAACTTTCTGCGAGGGACGTGTCACACAAAAAAAAGATTATATAAATTTCGCTAAAATAGCACCACCAACACCAACACATTATATGAATACATATAATAATCAGTAGAAATTATATAAATACCAGATAATCCTTATTCATTATACGAACTCAGATAATCGCTACACATTATATGAACTCAGATAATCCTTACTCATTATATGAACTCAGATAATCGCTACACATTATTTGAACTCAGATAATCCTTACTCATTATATGAACTCAGATAATCGCTACACATTATTTGAACTCAGATAATCCTTACACATTATACGAACTCAGATAATCGTTACACATTATATGAACTCAGATAATCCTTACACATTATATGAACTCAGATAATCGTTACACATTATATGAACTCAGATAATCCTTACTCATTATAAGAACTCAGATAATCGCTACACATTATATGAACTCAGATAATCGTTACACATTATATGAACTCAGATAATCGCTACACATTATATGAATTCAGATAATCGCTACACATTATATGAATTCAGATAATCCTCACACATTATATGAACTCAGATAATCCTTACTCATTATAAGAACTCAGATAATCGCTACACATTATATGAACTCAGATAATCGCTACACATTATATGAACTCAGATAATCGCTACACATTATATGAATTCAGATAATCGCTACACATTATATGAACTCAGATAATCGTTACGCATTAGTTATATATTAAACGCGATTGAACAAATCTAGAAGATGCAACTTATCTCTGATCTCCGCAAGACAATAAAATAGCCAATAAAGCAGACCCCATCTTCCGGTATGCTGTAAAACTTTTATTTTTATAGTTGCTTTAAAATACACTACGACAGAGTAGAGAAAGGTACAATGAGATAAAGAGTTAATAAATAAGTAATGCTCGAAGAGTTAGTTGTTAAGAAAGTAAGAAAATCAAATTCACTTTAATAAATATAAATAAACTGCTTCAGTGAATCTATTCTAATTTATTATTGAAAGTTATATTCCTATTCCATGTATACCTTCCACAATTGTATGTCTCTTTTACACCTAACACGTCTCTTTACACAATAACGATTCTAGAAATGTCGACACCTTTTATACAGTCTACTATTCAATAATTCTAATTTACTTGTGAGAGAAAAGACGGTGTAGTCTCCCCATGTCAATTGTGATCATCTTTCGCGCGAATGTCTAGTACAAACGGAGTGGTCAATAATATGGATTTCAGTACGTGCAGGGTAAGCAAGTAAAAATCCATGTATTTTATTTATTCTTCCACAACTAGAGTCCAGTAACTGTGGCAGGCACTTCAGTGGTGACACTTGTAAACTAATCCCTGAGAGGATATTGATTATTTGTTTGGGAATTCTGTGGATGACACAATGCTGACGCTCGTTACAACAGTTGTATATAAGTCTTGAGTTGTTCTATCTAAAACATATGCTCATTGACGTCACTTTACTTTGGAAATATTTATAAGAATAAATAAGGATGTGTTATATTATAATTAAAAACAATTTCCGTACGTTTAAATTATATATATATATTTGTGTGGGTGTGCGCTTGTGTTCGTCCATCACAAGTGATGATAACCATTTAAAATTCCACTTTTGAAAAACAGTTTGAATTATGATCATGCATAATAGTTCGTAGATGGCTAATGAGCCTTATTCGAGCTGTAAATGTTCTTGGACAGTTCGGACATGGAATGACCGCTGTAGGCGGATTTTGATCTATCCGTGACTTTTCTAGCATAACCGTTTTCTAGCATTTTATTTCTTCATCAAACATAAGTATATATATGATTCCTTCATATCATATATATATATATATATATATATATATATATATATATATATATATATATATATATATATATATATATATATATGCTAGATTAATACCCGGCGTTTCCCTGGTGGGACAAGAAAAAAAAGGAATAATTTGTTGAGATGATTTTAATTTGTTTCAGTATCTACATAGTAACACACCTCCCCCCGAACCCCAACCTCCCCCCCAAAAAAAAACAACCTCATTAACTGAAGGATCGAACACTAACAGTCCATCACAGTCCTTACTATACTTTTCTCTCATACCCTTCCACTTGTACACAATATGGTGCTCTAAAGTCTACATGGTGCTCTAAAGTCTACATGGTGCTCTAAAGTCTACATGGTTCTCTAAAGTCAGAAGAGCGCATCCTAATGTAAAAAGCTGAGAAATGCAGCAGGGCAACAGCGGAGAACAGATAGAAAGACACGGGTAGACCAAAAATCGTCTGGAGTGGTAAATCCCATGTCCGGAATGTTCAAGGACATTTGCGGTTTGAATATGCCTATTTAACAATCTACGAACTCATAGGCATGGACATATATCTAACGGAATTTAAAAGTAGATGTAACAAATGGTCATCACCTGTGATGAAAGAACAGCACTGTGATTGAATGAATCTGGTGTTATGACAAGAGTCAAATGATTCTGGAACTATCTAATAATTGTTCTTTTACTGTGATTGAATGAATCTGATGGTATGACAACAGTCCCATGATTCTGGAACTATCTAATAATTGTTCTTTTACTGTGATTGAATGAATCTGATGGTATGACAACAGTCCCATGATTCTGGAACTATCTAATAATTGTTCTTTTACTATTATTGAATGAATCTGATGTTATGACAACAGTCCCATGATTCTGGAACTACCTAATGATTGTTCTTTTACTGTGATTGAATGAATTTGATGTTATGACAACAGTCCCATGATTCTGGAACTGTCCTACGATTGTTCTTAATAAGTGAGACTGCTATAAAACTATAATAATAGTTCTTACATAAAATATCAAGGTCGATCAGTTTTACAATGAACGCACAGGCTATCAGACTCTAGGGTATATGTAAACAGGTATACAAACAACAGTATACCAGACTGTTTCAATGTCTCAACCTTAAAGTCGTTTTCAAGAAAACAAGACAAATAGTGAACAAACAGTTAACAATAGTAAGAATAGTGGCACTATCACAAAAACATTAGGCTGCAGACATTGCCTAATAATCTGTGCGTTCATTGTAAAGCAAATAGACCTTGACGTTTTACCGAAGTATTATTATGATTGTTTATATTTACTGTGGGTGAATGACTCTTGAGTTATGACTACAGTATCATGATTCTTGAACTGTCCTACGATTGTTCTTTCACCTGGTTGATTGAGTCTACTGCCATGACTTTTTCTTACATTTTTTACCTATATGGTCATAAAGCTAGTTTTATATTCTGGCATGAGGACTGGTCCTATGAATTTGTCATATTACTTTGATTCCATAATTCACCCCCGTAACTAAGACCTAATTACTCTGCTCTCGTGACTACCGTTGTGTTATATTACTCGTTTCAGGACGTCTCATAATTGTAACCCCATGACTCTGAACCTATAGCTGGTATTTAATTTCACTGCTGTTTCTATGCAACGCTTTATTAATGTTCATGTGACTCTGACCCTATGATTCTGTCCGTAAGACTATACTGATCTCGCTAGTTGGAAATCTTTGATGATTAGATAAACGAGTTTGTCTTTTTCCCACTAGGATTTCGATAACTTACTACATCGACACATATGTACGTTTCATGCCTACAAATATTACACCCCAACATTTGCACTGTAGCAAATCTAGTATAACATTAACTACCGTTCCTTCAATGAGAGCAAATATTACACCCCAACATTTGCACTGTAGCAAATCTAGTATAACATTAACTACCGTTCCTTCAATGAGAGCAAATATTACACCCGAACAGGGGTGCAAAGGGAACGCATTGCTCTAGGCGGACCCAGGGTTAGCAGATAACCAAGATCCCAAATGTACCTCCACGCGGTGCACCCTGGAAACAGAAATACAGCAGCTCGAGCTGATTCTGGCCAAATCATTTGGGGATCGTGTCCGAAAATGTGGAGGTAGCAGATGGAAAGAGATTTGCCTGCACACGGACAGACATATCTCCGACACCACCAGCATCACCACATATAGCGACACTGTCGACATACAGTGAAGCTAGTCAGTCCAGTCTGGAGGGGCGGCCAATGTAAAATGCACGTAAAGGTAGATACATGGCGAGAGACATAGATTTCATACCGAGTACAATGAAACAATGAAAGGGCAGAACAGCGCTAGAGGGCAGCGCGAACTGCAAATAGAAAGTGAAAAGTCCCTAGGAAAGGGGGAGCTACAAGCTCCGTCAGCTCGAGACGGGCTTCTAGTTACCTGAGTTCCTTACAGGCAGAGACCCAGACCCATCCACTGGTGTTTGGTAAAGCAAGAAGACCTAACCCAACTCTAAGGTCGAGCCTTCCTAAACCGGAAATATGCTCGCGAAGAGAAAGGGTTCTGTACTCAATGGGCTTAGGCAAGAAAGGGACAACGACGGTAGTCCTGGCCCAACTCTACTGTCAATGTTTCCTATACAGGAAGTACACTTGCAGAGAGAAAGGGTTCCGTACTCGATTCGCTCAGGCACAAATGGGACAACGATTTAGCCCTGTCCCAACTCTACTGTCAAGTTTTCCTACACCGGAAATACACTTGAAGAGAGAAAGGGTTCAGTACCTGATGGGCTCAGGCGCTATTGGGACAAGGACGCTCAGCTCGAGAACGCCTTGCTCTCAAACGCGTGGTGTGAGACTCGAACTTGGACAAGGGGTACACGTCGGTGAATGACACCTCGGCTAAGAGGGCGAAAGAGCCAGGGTCCAACTCCTCTTTTGAGTTCTTCCCCTTAAGGAACCAGGCTCACGGATGAGAAACGGTTCAGTACCCAATGGGCACAGGCACAGCACGTCCAATTACACGAGGCAAGTTCATAGACAGTGGAACACCTCGTTTGAGTCAGACTAAGAGCAAGAAAATCGTCTGGGCGAAGAGTCTCCACTACGCGTGCCTGTAGACAGATATAGAGGCTGTCACAGGCTAAGGGTAGCCCACCCGAATTGTCAAGGCATGCCGAAATCGGATGTGCTAGGCCTACAAGGCGCATAACGGTGGCACAACGTAATCACGCTCCCGGCGGAAATCGCACGGATATCCGTGATGGTTACAATGGAGAAAAACGAAAAACAAACAAACAAACACCCGAACATTTGCGCTGTAGCAAATCTAGTATAACATTAACTACTGTTCCTTCAATGAGAGCAAATATTACACCCCAACATTTGCACTGTAGCAAATCTAGTATAACATTAACTACCGTTCCTTCAATGAGAGCACATTTGAGGTAACGATTCTATTCCTCACTTTCAATATACCCCACAAAACATGCTGTAAAAAGGACCTATTTGTACTTATTATCGAACTGTGAATTTGCTTATATATTGGTATTCGCAATGTAAAGTATACATCTGTGCCTCTAATCCCTGACTTAACTTGGGAAGCAAGACTAAAAGGGGAGAGAACTTGGAAAAAAGGAAATTCTTTATGTTACACTTTAATAAGTAACATGAAGTCTGTAAAACGTCACAACTCTTAATGGCTGACGTAGATGAGAGTTACTATCATCTGTTACAACATTGATATGTTTCTCAATGAATACAGAATTTAATTATGCGAGGTCATACAATGAATAAGGGAGAAAGAGACACTCTGGCTCAAAGGGATAATTTATGACGACAAAGGTAAACTCTAGTCAATACTGCAGACGACGATGGTGTACTAATTTTTTTAACTTTAGTAATTCTCATGTAAATATGGTGTAAAATTTGTTAAATGATAAGATACACTGTTTACTGCGATAATTATTTCAACATTGTCAGAGTAAACATTTAAAAAGTCAGTTACTATGTGTGTGCGTGAAACAATATTCATTTATCGTCGGTAAACATTCAAAAAATCAATCACTTCGTATTGTTGACTGAAATAAGAGTCAATCAGCAGCATTCTCAGAGTAAACATTGCAAAAGTCGGTCACTAGGTGTGGTTGACTGAAACAAGCGTCTATCAGCACCAGTGTGGGAGTAAACATTGCAAAAGTCGGTCACTAGGTGTGGTTGACTGAAACAAGAGTCTATCAGCACCAGCGTGGAAGTAAACATTGCAAAAATCGGTCACTAGGTGTGGTTGACTGAAACAAGCGTCTATCAGCAACAGCGTGGAAGTAAACATTGCAAAAATCGGTCACTACGTGTGGTTGACTGAATCAAGAGTAAATCCGTTCCAGCATGAATACCCAATTCCCACATGTAAGATTAATGTGTACACGAGTACAAGTGTATTAAGTAACATTATTTCATTATCGCAGTTCTCTCTCACTTATCATTTCGTTTATAATCTTTTGCCTTTCAAAGAAGCACTTTAATTAGTCTGGCCCTGACCACGTTATGCGTCTCAGAAAACTTGCACTTGGCAGGGATTATTGTCTCGGAGAAGCATAACGTGGTCAGGGCCAGACTGATTGAAGTGTTTCTTTGAAATGTATATGATTCTAAAAAGAAATGATAAGTGAGAGAGATAGAGCAAGTGAGAGAGCAATAATGTTAGAGAAAACAAGATGCGGTAGGTAAACTTTATATGGTAACCCCCCTGAGGTAAGGGGGCCCTGCTATTATATCTGATTAAACGTCCATATATGGTTCATATAGGCGCCTATCCTTGTTATATGTATATGCTGAAGCACATTAAAAACGCACAACTGTTATATATATATATATATATATATATATATATATATATATATATATATATATATATATATATATATATATATATATATATATATATATATATATATATATATATACAATGTTGCCGAGAAGCTGGGAAAATAAGTGTGAGAATGAATTTTCTCAATGTTTGTCATATGGTAGAGAACACATGGCTACAGGAATGAAACGTGCCTACATATGTCAACCGGCGGGTTTGTGTACAGTATACACAAAATTATTGAAAATTACAAGTGCAACACGATTCCCAGCAGCTATGACCCTAAAATTAGTAGACATTTTCGCAGTATACTCGCTGTAAAAGGCCGTTGAGACAAAACACTCAGTACATGTGCTTGAAATGCTATCACTATCTGAAATGACCGCCAAAGAGCCACTGGTATGTTGGAGATCGGAATGAGCTTGCGGGCCATTGCCAGGAGAATGAGTTGTCATCACAGCATAATTTTACGCCCCAATGAACGTTACGGAACCACTGACAGTGTTCGGGATAGACTTCGGAGTGGTCAACCACCAGTTACTACCCCTGAGCAAGATCGTCATATTGTGCTGAGTCACCTAAGGAATCGTTCCCTCCCGCCAAGAAAAACAGCAAGAGCAATAGTGGTGAGACGTGGGAGCGGTTCTCGAATGACAGTCATGTGATGACTTAGATACAAGATACAGGCCTTATTGCAAGACGACCTCATGTTGGGCCTAACTTGACTCACAGACACCGTCAGAGATGCCTACAATGGACAGAGCAACATAGCAGATAGACTATACTGCAGAGAAATGCTATCCTATTCAAAGACAAGTGCAGATACACATGTACATCACGTCATGACAGAAGTGCAGGATATACTTGCACATCACGTCCTGACAAGAGTGCAGCATATACTTGTACATCACGTCCTGACAAGAGTGCAGCATATCCTTGTACATCACGTCCTGACAGAAGAACAGCATATACTTGTACATCACGTCCTCACAGAAGAACAGCATATACTTGCACATCACGTCCTGACAAGAGTGCAGCATATACTTGTACATCACGTCCTCACAGAAGAACAGCATATACTTGCACATTACGTCCTGACAAAGAGTGCAGCATATACTTGTACATCACGTCCTCACAGAAGAACATCATATACTGGCACATCAAGTCCTGACAGGAGTGCAGATATACTTGCACATCACGTCGTGACAGGAGTGCAGGATATACTTGTACATCAAGTCCAGACAGGAGTGCAGATATACTTTCACATCACGTCGTGACAGGAGTGCAGGATACACTTGTACATCAAGTACTGACAGGAGTGAAGATATACTTGCACATCACGTCGTGACAGGAGTGCAGGGTATACTTGTACATCAAGTCCTGACAGGAGTGCAGATATACTTGCACATCACGTCGTGACAGGAGTGCAGCATATACTTGTACATCACGTCATGACAGAAGTGCAGGATATACTTGTACTTCACGTCATGACAGAAGTGTAGGATATACTTGCACATCACGTCCTGACAGGAGTGTAGGATATACTTGTACATCATGTCCCGACAGGAGTGCAGGATATACTTGTACTTCTGGGTAAACTAATTCATCATTATTGTTGTTATATCTTTTGACATATCAGAAGTCATGGCACTTCTAGCATTTCCCACCAACTAGGAGTCTGCCAAAAAAAGGACACATGTTCAAGGTTTTCTAGTCTACATCCCTTCGTCATCCATGTGGACCACGTGACAGCAGATAAAAGTAAGAGATTGAGACAAGACATGCAACAACGATAATGATTTTTTAAAAGTTGGACAGGTTGTCAGATTATCACCAACTTTCTTTATTCGTTAAACATCCTAGATAAGACGACACTATTCTTTCCTCCAACTCTCCGACTCCCCTACATAAACTATTCTTTCCTTCAACTCTCCGATTCCTCTACATAAACTATTCTTTCCTCCGACTCCGCTACATAAACTATTCTTTCCTCCAACTCTCCGACTGCCCTACATAATCTATTCTTTCCTCCAACTCTCCGATTCCTCTACATAAACTATTCTGTCCTCTAACTCTCCGACTCCCCTACATAGACTATTCTTTCCTCCAACTCTCCGACTCCCCTACATAAACTATTCTTTCCTCCAACTCTCCGACTGCCCTACATAAACTATTCTTTCCTCCAACTCTCCGATTCCCCTACATAAACTATTCTTTCCTCCAACTCTTCGACTCCCCTACATAAACTATTCTTTCCTCCAACTCTCCGACTGCCCTACATAAACTATTCTTTCCTCAAACTCTCCGATTCCCCTACATAAACTATTCTTTCCTCCAACTCTCCGACTGCCCTACGTAAACTATTCTTTCCTCCAACTCTCCGACTGCCCTACATAATCTATTGTTTCCTCCAACTCTCCGATTCCTCTACATAAACTATTTTTCATCCAACTCTCCGACTGCCCTACATAATCTATTCTTTCCTCCAACTCTCCGACTCTTCTACATAAACTATTCTTTCCTCCAACTTTCCGACTCTCCTACATAAACTAAATTAACATTTAGATGTGCCGCCGATTGGGATTGTTTTTAGCGCTAGCAATTGGGATGACCATCTCAGTTGTCCCTACTAATTTCGTCACTGTAGTTATATTATATAGTATATACATAGATTCTTATTCGAGAATGAACATTACTTCCTACATACTCCCATATAAACATTAGTAAAACTAACAAGAATATGATATCAAATATTACAACTAGCAAAAATGCGTACAATATATACGTACAAACTATAACAAATATAGATCATAAAAACAAAGACGTCGATCAGCCTTTGGCAAGGAACAACAAGAAAACACAATGAAAATCTAAATATAATAGAAAAATCTCACAAAGAATAACGGTCATGTGATACGGGCTTTTCATAAATTACGTTTACAATTATTGTTGAATCCCTCACACATTGTCACTAACATGTCACTAACTATTCACTACCTTGTCCAGAATGCTGGGACTCACCTGTTTAATTAATTCGAAATCCCCCTCTTCCAATTTTTTTCTATAAAATTGGAGAAAGTGCAAGAAAACGCCCAACTTTTTCAGATTTTTAGCAACAATTTTATAATTCAGACAATTTTATTATTTGTCAGTTTCACTGACGTCCACGTTTGTGCACAGCTTGTCAATGTTTATTTAGACCCCCTTGAATCTAATTGTGGAACAGCCGCATATATGACATTCTCTAGCATCTTGGGTATTAGATACATATATACATTGCATACGTACATCGCTACATCAGCACTCATGAAGACACGCAATCACACACAAACACATATACGCACCCAAATATCTACGCAGATTTCAACAAACTTCCCTACAGGTTCTTTCTACATCAGAAACATATCCTAATTATTCAGGATCTATTCCACATTAGGTGCGACCTTATTAGTGCAACTTGGTTCTATGAGCACATTTACAGGATTAACACTAATGTTATCTGTCTGATTTCTCTCATCCCTATGCTTTAGCCGCCAGACACGTCTACGTTCTACAAAGCAGTCTAGTCAAAATATTCCAATGTCAAATCAGTCTCATCCGCACGTCTATTCCGCAAATTATTCGCTGCGAGAGTACGACGTGAGTCTCTTGTAATTTATACAGCCCTGTGGAGTTATCAGTCTTTCAAAGATGACGCTCCTTTCCACTTTGCGTCATTTTAATTGGACACTATGTGTATAATTTGTGTCGACAGCCAATGAAAATTGCGGGAAAATTCGTACATCGTCGCATTTGAAGGAACAACCGATGAATCTACAGGATTATATAACGAGAGGGTATCGGTGGAAAAAAAAGAAGCCAATTTCCCCAAAAGTTAATGTCATGGCTCGGCCCAGGGGCGTTATTGCATGCTGTGTTTGTGAAAGATGGTTGTCCTGTTGTTTGTGAACAGCGTGTCTTATAATTAATTCATCATATTGCCTGTGTATTGTGAGTGAATAATTTGTTGAATAAGGTCTTATACATTTTAAAACATGATATGAAACAACAAAATAAATACAAAAAACATCACGCTATATAAAAAAATGACACTAGCATTTCTAAGACACTGAAAAATATAAATGTGTTTTTTTCAAAGATGTAACGCTGAGTAACTTACAAAATATAGTCTGCGAAAAGAAACACACACAAAATACTAAAAAAAACTGCCTGGGGGAGCGATGAAATAATGAGGGTTATTCAAAGAAAGAAACCATGTTTCAAAACGTGGCTAAAATATAAACAACAAGAACACTACTCACAATATAGACAAGAAAGGATTAACCACAAACGTATAATAAAAGAAGCACAATCTAACTGCTGGAACGAATACATAGAACAGCAAACAGAAATATGCAAGACAAGATCTCGCGAATTTTTCAAAAGTAAAAAAAAATCAAGACCTGATCGAGGCCAGCACCGTGAAGTGGTGATGGGGCGTAAGTTCAGCCATCAGGGGCTGGAAACTAAGACTGGTGGAGCAGTCCCACTCAAGAAGTACCACAGGTCCTACCTAAGCAAGCAGGGTGCTGAAGTCGGAGGCAACCAGCCAAAAGGCGCACAATTAATCAGGATGTCACGTACAAAACACAATGGGAACATGTCTATATCTAATAATAGTTATGGTGCCTGAGTTGTGGCGGATTTTCGGTCCCTATGGGCCCAACCTCAATTACTGGAAGTCCTCAATTGCCCAGAGGAGCCAGGCGGCAATGGAATATAGCTACTGGCCAAACAAACCAAGGACCAATAAAAATAATGCACTGAAATAATGAGGGTATCAACAAAAGAGATAGATACAGTAAAAAATTGGAGAATGAATGAATATATACAGGAAAGTCATACAGGAAAAATATATGCGGAATATTATAAATGCGTCTAAGTTACATCACAGACCCACAATTGAGCTCCACCCAATTTGGATTCAGGAGAGGAGTAAGTTGTACAGATGCTCTTTTTTATTTGAGACAACTAAGTGAAAAAGCACTAGAATATGATCAAGAACAAAACACAATATTCATAGACCAGGGAAAAGCATTCGATAGAGTATATAGAAATTCTATATAGGAAACACTACAAAACTACGGAATCCGAAGTCAGTTATTAGCAAACATAAAAGCCCTTTACTGCCAAAGCTCAGTAAGAACTACCGACGGAATGACGTCATCTTTCGAAACAAAATCAGGGGTAAGACAATGATGTGTGCTCTCACCTATACTTTTTCACATAAACATGAACAGAGTAACAAAAGAATCAGAAAACAAGTAAGTAAACAGTACAGTAATAAGAAAAGAATCTGATGAATTAAATGACGCAATCAAAATACTGCTTTTTGCTGATGATCAATGCCTTATCTACGAAGAGGAACAGCAGTTACAAATCATGTTAATGCTTTCACGACAACATGTACCAAGTACAATATGAAAGAAATGCTCATAAATCATACGTATAGATATTTATAGAAATCAGAGCCAAAAATAGAGAAAAAAACTGGATGCTCTATCATAATTAACAAACACATACCCTTCGATGTCGTAGAAAGAGCCAGGTTAGAAATACCATAACAAAAATCACACCCTACCACTACGTTATCAGTTTCCTGCTTGAGTGCGGAAAAAGTGAATCCTGCCCTGTCTATGATAAAATCAAACTATAGCTTCATCCTCATCTAGTGCTCTCACTCTTAACTATCACATGTAGGACAGACTCGAAGAGGGTAGAAGAATGTGTACGTACAAAGAACAGTAGAGGAATTTTAAGAGTACAAAGGGTAGTAGAAGAATGATGGGAGCACCAAAGACAGAAGACGAATGATAAGAGCACAAAAGACAGTAGACGAATTCTGAGTTTACCAAGTTCAGTAGAAGAATGATGGGAGCACCAAAAGACAGTAGAAGAACGATGAGAGCACCAAAGACAGTGGACGAATGCTGAGTTTACCAATTTCAGTAGAAGAACAATGAGAGCACCAAAGACAGTAGAAGAATGATGAGAGCACCAAAGACAGTAGAAGAATGATGAGAGCACGAAGTTCAGTAGAAGAATGATGAGAGCACCAAAGACAGTAGAAGAATGATGAGAGCACCAAAGACAGTAGAAGAATGATGAGAGCACCAAAGACAGTAGAAGAATGATGAGAGCACCACAGACAGTAGAAGAATGATGAGAGCACGAAGTTCAGTAGAAGAATGATGAGAGCACCAAAGACAGTAGAAGAATAATGAGAGCACCAAAGACAGTAGAAGAATAATGAAAGCACCAAAGACAGTAGAAGAATGATGAGAGCACCAAAGACAGTAGAAGAATAATGAGAGCACCAAAGACAGTAGAAGAATAATGAGAGCACCAAAGACAGTAGAAGAATGATGAGAGCACCAAGTTCAGTAGAAGAATGATGAGAGCACCAAAGACAGTAGAAGAATGATGAGAGCACCAAAGACAGTAGAAGAATGATGAGAGTACCAAAGACAGTAGAAGAATGATGAGAGCACCAAAGACAGTAGAAGAATGATGAGAGCACCAAAGACAGTAGAAGAATGATGAGAGCACCAAAGACAGTAGAAGAATGATGAGAGAACCAAGTTCAGTAGAAGAATGCCGGAGGGGGGGGGTTTGATTAGTCCTGTGAAGTACTACAGGGTGAGGTGAAGTACTACAAGATGTGGTGAAGGACCAAGAACAGTTGACGATTGCTGAGAGGACAAAGACCTGAATAAGAATGCTGAGAGCACCAATGGCATTACAAGAATGCTGAGAGCACCACTGTCAGTACAATAATGCTGAGAGTACTAAGGTCAGTAGAATAATGTGGGTGTGGGGGTAACCAAGGGCATTATAACTATTACGAGAGTGCCAAAGACAGTTGATGAATGCTGAGAGTACCAAGGTATTAGAAGAATGCTTAGTTAATTAGTTAGTCGTTGGATCATCATCACTGCAAACTTGGCACGCCCAAAGCTGCTCCGATCTCTCCCTGAGTATATACGCCATTACACTTCTGCGGACAGTACCGGTCCTCTGCTGGTTGAGCATCATTCTTCTGCACCCTCCAAAACGTTCACGTTTAGCAACACCACATTTCAAACACTGTTATTTAATTCTGGCGATCGAAATGGAATCATCATCCACACTAGTCGCACTATCGCGTGCTATATCTCTTATGAAGTTCAAAAGATAAAGCTCGATCATATATAGTGCCCCATCGCCCTGTGCCACAATCGCGCATGACGCCAGTTCATCTGATGTTTCACTACCTCGAACACTCACATGCACGAAAATAAATGTAACTACTTTCAACCTCAAAGCCTCAATTCACTCTTCGCGAACGAGATCCACTTGTACCTTCCTAATCATACTCATAGACCTGTGTTGTCTTCTGAGTGGTTACCCACTCAAATGCCCTGGTCACCGCCATAATCTTCATGGCGGTGACCAGGAGAATGATTAGAGCAGCAAGGTACTAGCGGAATGCCGAGAGTACACAGGGAACTGGAAGAATGCTGAGAGTTCTAAGGTAAGTAGAAGAATGCTGAGAGTATAACGTACAGTAGAATAATGCTGAGAGTAATAAGGTTATTAGAAAATGATTAAGAGTACTAAGGACAGTAGAAGAATGTTGAAAGTATCAAGAAAAGTATAAGAATGATGAGAGTATTAAGCTCAGTAGAAGAATGAAGACAATATCAAGGTCAGTAGAAGAATGAAGACAATATCAAGGTCAGTAGAAGACTGAAGACAATATCAAGGTCAGTAGAAGAATGAAGACAATATCAAGGTCAGTAGAAGAATGAAGACAATATCAAGGTCAGTAGAAGAATGAAGACAATATCAAGGTCAGTAGAAGAATGAAGACAATATCAAGGTCAGTAGAAGAATGAAGACAATATCAAGGTCAGTAGAAGAATGAAGACAATATCAAGGTCAGTAGAAGAATGAAGACAATATCAAGGTCAGTAGAAGAATGAAGACAATATCAAGGTCAGTAGAAGAATGAAGACAATATCAAGGTCAGTAGAAGAATGAAGACAATATCAAGGTCAGTAGAAGAATGAAGACAATATCAAGGTCAGTAGAAGAATGAAGACAATATCAAGGTCAGTAGAAGAATGAAGACAATATCAAGGTCAGTAGAAGAATGAAGAATCAAGGCCAGTAGAAGAATGAAGACAATATCAAGGCCAGTAGAAGAATGCTAGGATATTGTCTTATTTTAAAAAAAACACATGGAGAAAAAAGAACAATCATTTATTTGTTTATTTCTAACATATACATTGATTTTATGTTCTGTATAATTGATGCGCTGTACTCGTCTGTAACATTTGTTCTTAAAAGCCGGCATTAATGTCTTCAATTACCTAGTAATCTTTTATGCAGAGTTGCACATGTATCGATGTTTCCCAGTACACACGTAACAGAGTGTTGTCATAGAAAACCAAGATGGTTTACTAGGACGAAAATATAACTAAATGAATAAAAACACAAATATTGTAAGGAACACAATAATAGGATAAAAAATAAGTGAACAATCTGGATATGATCTGTTGTTGCTATGATGAAGGCTAGCATTATCTTTATAAATCTTTGATAATACATAATAATTAATGAATGAGTTGTGTATTTGCGTGTTGCTAATGGCAACTGTCAGGTATATAGAAGAAAATTTAATGTCAGTTATTTTGGGAAATTATAATAATATAACTAGTGAATTTTCAGTTATAGAAAGAATCTGGTTGTCAGTGATGTATAGTGGGAGAATGGGAGATGGAGAGTATACTCATAGAGAGAGAGAGAGAGAGAAAGAGAGAGAGAGAAAGATGTTGTGTGAGTAAGACAAAGAGAACGAGGGTAAAGAGTAAAAGTGAGTGAGAGCGAAAGAGAATGGGTTATAGTGTGAGTGAAAGGCAGGTTATAGTGTGAGGCAGTAAATAAGAGTCGGTGAGACTGAAGTTGAGAGAAAGCGTAAATGTGAATGTTTGTGAGAGTGAGTAAGAGAGAGAGAGTGAGTAAGAGAGAGAGAAAGAGAGAGAGAGCGTAAATGTGAATGTTTGTGAGAGTGAGTAAGAGAGAGAGAGAGAGAGTGAACATGAGAGAGACAATCATTATAGTTTGAGAGAGTGAGGGCGATAATGAGAGTGAGAAATATAACAATAATTATTCTTTTTGATTAACGGTCATTTATAGAGATATAATGATACTTTCGCATTTATTTATTCTGGTTTATGAAAAGATATTTTGTCCTCTCTGTATACAGAGGATATAATGCAAAACATGCAAAGCATGTCAGGAAAAGTTGTTGGGGGTTACAGTCTGAATAATATAATATATGCTGACGATACAGTTCTGATTGCATCGAGTGAACAAGAACTTCAAGTCCTGTTAAGACATTGTAGTACAAGAAAGTGAAAACAGAAGCATCAGTCTAAACAAGAAGAAAACAGATGTAATGTTTGTTTCAAAGAAATACACACAGCCAAAATGCATATCAATTTCCATCAATAATGCGAAAATAAATCACGCGGATAAAGTTCAAGTATCTTGGCACGATTTTAACATCAGATGGAAGGTACACCATTGAGATAAAAAACAAAATAGTCCAGGCTAAATCAACGTTTATAGAAAAGAGAGAAACATGCTATGCAATGGAGTAATATCAATTCACACATGAGTTCAAGTGCTAGGATGTATTATCAGCCAATCTTTCTTTATAGATGCGAAGCATTGATTGTCAACGAAAGGGCCCAAGATAAGCTGGAGGAAACTGAAATGTGGCTTTTAAGAAGAATGATGAAAATTCCATGAACAGCCAAGAAAACTAATGTAGAAGTTCTCAGAGATGCTAAAGTAATACGACAAATTAAACCGAAATTAGAAACGGACAATCATGATTTTTAGAGCATGTGATGAGGAAAGTAAAACTTGAACATTTAGCAACCACCGGAAAGATCAAGGGAAGAAAAGACAGAGGAAGATAAAGAGATAAATTTGTGGATGGGTTATTACTGTGGCACAAAAAGAAGTCACTAACTGAACTTATTAGCAACACAAGAGACAGATAGTTGTGGAGAAGCACGATCGCCTACCCCACTCGGTATAGCACTTGATTGATTGATGGATACCCGTTAAGATTGTGAAAATGTTAGATCGCTAAAATTGCACATCCCTAGGGCATTAATAAATTCTATGGGTTAACTTTACTTTATACCCATTATAATATCTGTCCTGATTAAACACTCTGAGTAAGAAGTTTCTTCTCAATGCAGTGTACGCACCTAAGAGTTGGAGTCCTCTGGGTAAGAAATACAGCTCTCGAGAAAGCTCGTTAATGCTTGAAGATACAGAGTTACGCGCTAGGACTTGTACTCTCGGCATGCGGCGTAATCTACACTCGGTTTATCCAAATACAATGAAGACAATCTAATATGACTTCAACGTTTTTTCCCGTTGATCAAAGGATAAAAGAGCTCTATTGGGAATAGAAACAAACAAATGCACAAACAATATAATTCTTGGTAAGCATTTCATGGAAGAGTTTAGTCGTGGTGACAGCAATATGTTTACACGGCAGTTACCACTACAAGTAAGTACTCTAACAATCTACCCATTGCAATGATTTTAAAAAAACCTGTGTCGTCTCGATTGTGACGATAATCAATAGGCATCATTCTAAAATCGAAGATTGCCATAAAGAAATGCATAAAATAATATACATCAAGCATACCCCACATATAATTTTTGGTAGCTTATTATATTCAGGATGTTGTCATTTACTAAGCATGTTTTAGTATGATTATTTTACAGGCAATATTTATTTTCAGTAGTTTGCCATTTCGAAATATTTTAAAATCACCAAATCTCTTCTAAGTCAACCCAGCTTAAGACAAATGAGTATCAGATCCCTCGGGGAAAGTAAACCGGGCTTAATAGTGACCACATAATTTATAGGTATGTCATTAGTCATACAGAAAAAATAAGTCATAGGTATGTCATTAGTCATAACAGAAAACATAATTCATGGGTATGTCATTAGGCATAACAGAAAACATAATTCATAGGTATGTAATTAGTCATAACAGAAAACATAATTCATAGGTATGTCATTAGTCGTAACAGAAACAAACCAGGCCTAACATCGTATTTTCTAAATAGCCTCAATGGCATGGGAAGAAAACTTTAATATATTTTAGTGTGTTCTAAATAGTCCGCGTATGCACAAATGCCTGTGGCGAGGATTGAACTTGGTACTTTTTTTCGCTGTTACATAAGTGTTCTGTACTTCTCCGCCATAGTCGGACATAGACGATTGCTTCTCTAATATTCATCAATTTTTAGCCACAATAAATTATTCACTTTGATTATAGGTGATTTGTGTAGATATAAGGATACACTCATATGCAGTTATTCTTATTTTTAAAAAAACATTACGATTTCAAACATTGTATACTCGTTATGATATATTTCCATATATAGGTATCAATAACGTTGCCAGAATTTGTTGAAACAGCATGACTTTCCATGTGCTCCACAGAAGGCCGATTTCAGGCATTGAGCCTGCTCACCAGACTCTCAGCCAGGAAGCAAATAAATAATTCACAAAATATTTGGCGCATGATTATTTCCAGAGTCTAGCTTAACGTTTTGTTTATCTATGAAAAAGGGGGTGGGGGTGGATGTGAAGTCTAATTTAACGCTTGGTTTACCTTGTGGTTATGAAGTCTAATTTAACGCCTAGTTTACGTAGGGGGACTGTCCATAAATTACGTCAATAATGAGAGAGTTGGGGGCTGAAAATGTTTAATAGTTGTTGATAAGGAAGGTAGTGGTTTGTCAAAAATTGACGTCAATAATAGTGTTTTTTGTGTACTTCAATTTATATTAGAATTGTAACTTTTTGTTCTAAAATTGTGAAACAAACCACGTAGATTTCTTTTGGGTTCTAATTGTGAAACAAACCAGGTAGATTTTTTATTATGTTCTAAAATTGTGAAACAAACCACGTAGATTTTTTTTGGTTCTAAAATTGTGAAAAAAACCACGTAGATTTTTTATTTTGTTCTAAAATTGTGAAACAAACCACGTAGATTTTTTTTCATCCTGCTCCTGCTAAAAGTTTTGTTGGGGGAGGGGGGAATTAAACACTCTGGAATACTTAAGCAGGTGAGGTACCTAGAAACCCTGGCAGTTGTTGACAAGTGAAGTAGAGGAGGGGAGGGGGAGTAAGAAATTGGCAAAACAATTGTTGATATAATTTATGGACAATCCCTAGGTTGTTTGCAGTTTACATAGCCACCCTCCCACCTTCTAATTTATGGGCAATCCCTAGACTGTATTCAATTTACATAGCCACCCTCCCACCTTCTAATTTATGGGCAATCCCTAGGTTGTATGCAGTTTACATAGCCACCCTCCCATCTTCTAATTTTCTGATCGTCTCACAAAATATTAGACTGTATTGATATAATTAGTAGAATTGCGTGCCAGAATGATTACAACGCCCGTCTCAGAACCGTGAATCCTCCGATTCGAACAACCAGTTATGACTGCATTGTTGACTTTTGTAGGTAATAAATAACTATCCATCATGTAAACGTCGTAGTGACTGCTATGGCATTGCGGAATTTGTTTCTACAGGTAAAAAAACTTTGCCAATTCACCTCTGAACATGAAGTGATGAAATGTGTGCGCTATCATAATCTACATGTCTCATCTACGGTCTGAAACTCCTAGTATATAAGCACATACACGGAACAACGAAATATGTTACGCCGTGGTTTACAGCTTAGCTACGCATTTGCAGCCGACGCGTGCAGTAATCCATTTCATAATGAAGACGTATCGGAAGGGCGCAGATATTGCAGATAAACTGTAAACTATGCTACAACACTTTCCTTTCTCTGGACTAAATCCTACTAATCTGTAGGAGTTTGAAGAAGAAGAAGCACAATTTGTGAATTACTCTGACCGTGACCGAGTTGTGGTTTTATGCCATATTTTCTTATGTTATTCGCCTCTGACATTTTGCATGACAAATTACTTCTTTAACACTCAACTTAATAATGTAATAATACCTATGCCAAACATTCTTATCTTAGTCGTCTCTCGTGACATACATGGTATGACACGTTGACTCTCAACGCGAAGAAGCAGCCAATCCCTATGAAAACTTTCCTATGTTAGTCACTTCCGATGACATGCATGGTATGTTACGCCTTTGACTGTCAACCGGATGGCGTAGCCATATCTATACTAAACATTCTTCTCGCTTAGCTTCTTGCGACATCCATGCCAGTTAACAAACATGAACACCCCTAAAACAAATTTCCTACAACTTTTCTGCGATGTAATAAATGTTGCTATCTTCATAGAAAATCTTCACAAAAATATAACGCTACAATGTTAACATAACACGTGGCAGCTGGCTACTAGCTCGATGGACAAAGATTCTTGATTCTTGATTAGGAACAAGTGTCACAGCACTGGGGACATTCCCATATATGCTCTGCTTGTCGTTCCGTCAGCCATCTAAAAGTGTATAAGCTCAGTGTTCCAGTCAGTTTCTAATTACGCGTTCTTCTGATCTTTCCGGAGAGGGAACACTTTCTCCCATCATCTCTAGTCACTCCCATTTGTATCATTCGCTGAATATTGTCTGAATATTGTCTGAATATTGTCACGTTCGACTTCCTCCTCGTCTTCTTGTAGGGTATTCATGACAGCACTAATCAATTAAATCCTGTCTCTTCTTATCTCGGTTTCGTTCACCAAAGCTTTACCAGCCAACACATCGGCTCTTTTGTTTCTCCTGACCCCAGCATGAACATGACACTAAATCCATGTGATGCTCTGCGCATTGTCGAGAAGAGTGACCCATTCAGTTTTAATCATACACTTTTTTTTATCTTGCGCAGTATACTTTGAGAGTCTAATAGAATCAATGAGTCTGTTGGTGGTTGCATTGCCAGCCAAGTGAGAGCTGCTGTCACAGCTTCTATTTCCATTATCATACTCGATTTTGTAGTGGGGTAGGCAGCTGACTTCTCAGTTAATTTCTTGCCATTTTGGTAGGCCACGAAACCCCAACCACACCTGTTTGTTTCTTGCGTTACTGGGCCGCCTGTGTAAATTATTGTATCGTGTGACTTCGAGAGCCGCAGTTTGAATTCTTGGATCATTTTCTCTGTTCTGTTGGCAGCACAGTCGTGGCACTCTCTACTCATCTGTATCACCACTGTTGTCAACAATTTTCTCTCTTTGCCAAATATCACCCATTCACAGCCTCTTCCCACTTCCTCCAGCTCACAAACTCTGAGTAGGGTATTTTCTGATTCTGCCTACCTTCCTCTTTTGATTCGCCTTCCTTTTGTGCTGCCTAGAGATTGGTGTAAGACGTGATGATCATTATTGGCGACCTTGAAGTATTTTTTAACCAGGGCTATTTTATGTCTTGATTTGATGCAAGGTATGTCTAGGGGAATTCTCATGGCCATGATAGGTGTATGTTTTGTGCATCCTAGGACAGCTCGCATGGCCTCATGTTGAATTCTCTCCTATCTATCGACCTGTGTTTGCGACAGTGTCAATAAACCAGTCCGATGGACAAAGTCAGTCAATAAACAATCCTAAATCTGAACGAATTTACAACTCACGATTGGCTTGGAAGCTCGTCGAATCACTCAACGAAAACGTTCACATAGGACTACTAGCAATATCTACACTTAAAATACTACTTGAATAAAATGTACTACTGATTACGAACCTCTCAAATAAGAATCTAGTTAGGTAGGTAGGTGGTTAATGAGTTTGCCTCTCTTTGTGAGAGGTGTGCGACTTTCAACCAGCAGACAACAAAGTCCAATTAGATTATATCAGGACACAATACCATAAAATATTAGAGGTAACAAAGACCCGATTATAAAATAATTTCTGCCAATTTCATTAAACCGTATCTTCCTTATACCTTACCCCTGGACCATTCATCACGTGAGTTTGTTTTTTCCTCCTCAAATGGTCACGTTCCTTGTATTGTACGTTCCGATATCCTCCTTTTGACTATTTTAGAGGTACGCATTGACCACGCGCAAATGTCAAGATAGTATGTTTACATAAGAGACTTAGTCTAGTGATGTTTCCTATTCCAGCCTATGTGTGTTATTTTAATTTTTTTTTGGTTTGTGGAAACACAATAATTTCAACAATAAAGGTGTTATTTTCACAGCCTTAGTCACTCCATATCTCTCCACGGTATGTTTGTATTCAAGATGTCATACTATGTTTACATCTTATGTTTGCATAAAACTTGCCGTATCTCCTAGGGGATTGTCATAAATTATTTCAACAATTTTTATATGTATCTATTACTATTATGTTTTTCCTAATTTTTGGCTATGTAGAGATATTCTGTATGGGAATATTGTGTCCGGTATATTTTGTATGGGAATATTGTGTCCGGTATATTTTGTATGGGAATATTGTGTCCGGTATATTTTGTCAGGGAATATTGTGTCCCGTATATTTTGTTTGGGAATATTGTGTCCGGTATATTTTGTCTGGGAATATTGTGTCCGGTATATTTTGTCTGGGAATATTGTGTCCGGTATATTTTGTATTGGAATATTGTGTCCGGTATATTTTGTCTGGGAATATTTTGTCATGGAAACCAGATTAATGTTCTTATCTGAATTCGTAAATAGCTAATATGTCTTATGCTGGCCCTACGAAGGTCCTTCGACAAACCGGGCACCGTTTGTTCATTATCGATGGTGTTTGATCATTCCGTGTCTCTCTGTGTCTTCACTATTGTGCTGTCACATTACTTAGTTTTTCCCCACAGAAAGAAATATAAAGAAAGAAGGATTAACTACAGATTGTAAGCTAAACTTTACACATGAATCATAGATTTACTCTCGTGTGTTTTTATTAACAACATTCTTCGAATCAGACAGTGTTGATAGACCGTAGTGTTAAAGAGCTTGGCAGACCGAGGAATTACTTTACGGATTGTGATTATACGTTTGGGACAGTCGTGAGTGTTTGATTTTCTCTAATACTTTCTAGGAAATAACGTCCGCATTTTAAGATCAAGAAATAATTATATACATAACGTCACAAAGAATTTGAAAAAAAACCCAATTATAGTAGGTTTATCATCTGATAAAGTGCCCAGACTTTCTCCAAACATTGACTATGCCCTTCATGTCAGTATCGGAAAAAAGAATTCGAATAAAGAACGTCTCTAAGCAATGTTTTATCATCGAACTTGATGCTTAATCAAATTAAAACATTGAACTTGGTGCGTCACTAAAATTATACCATCAAAATTGGTGCCTTAAGCTATGTTGTATCATCGAACTTGGTGCCTTAAGATATGTTATATCATCGAACTTGGTGCCTTAAGCTATGTTATATCATCGAACTTGGTGCCTTAAGCTATGTTATATCATCGAACTTGGTGCCTTAATCAAATTATATCGTCAAACTTGGTGCCTTAATCAAATTATGCCATCAAACTTGGTGCCTTAAGTTATGTTATATCATCAAACCTGGTACCTTAATCAAATTATATCATCGAACTTTGTTCCTTAATCAAATTATATAATCAAACTTGATACGTTATTCAAATTATATCATTGAACTTGGTACGGCAATCAAATTATATCATTGAACTTGGTACGGCAATCAAATTATATCATTGAACTTGGTACCGCAATCAAATTATATAATTGAACTTGGTACGGCAATCAAATTATATCATTGAATTTAGTACGGCAATCAAACTATATCATTGAACTTGTTACCGCAATCAAATTATATCATTGAACTTGGTACCGCAATCAAATTAATTAATTGTTATTATAATATTGGGTATAAACATTGAGCGTTCCTCACTGGAAATGCGAATTGCTTTTCAGTGAAAAATAGCGTCAGTCGCCAGAATGTGTTATTTGTCTATTATCTTTCCCCAAGTGAATAATGGATATTGGTATCCATACTTGCCATTAAGTGTAAAGGAAAGGGGGGGGGAGGCGTTAGTTGTCATTCCAAGGCCAGATGTGTCGCCATGGTTGCATTGAGTTTATGTTTGTTCAACGTTATCTTGATGCTTTCTATCAACAGTTTTTGGTCAACCCTTGGTTTTATGTCCAGATATCCTTTTGTTAAATCCTCTTATTAGTATCTGGTTTGACTTTACTCTCATAAGGTGATCGAACTATTTTACTTGTTTTCATTCAAAATGTTCAATATATGATATTATATCTACTCTTTTCTTAAGTTCTTCATTTCTTATTTTATCTAGTTTAACTAGTATTTTTCAAACACTTTATTTCACATGTAACGATTTTTCTTTACTGCGAAACTGTTGAAAACTATATTTGTCATTGATAGCAGAGTGTTATTATAAATATTGTAGATATTATCTGTATTTTGTTTTTTATTGGGTGAAAAGTAATGGTGCAAGTTGGTAAGTCATTGTGTTTGCTTTCTGACAGCTTGTGTTATTTGAACTTGAAAAATATCATGGTCTCATGTTGATATCAACAAAATGTCAATACTGCCTTTCCGTTAGGGAGTTAAGAGAGATAGTACTTGTGACAGTATGATAATACAGCATACCATTGCTGTTGAAAATAATACTCACGTGGAAGACAGGTAATGAAGTCCTACTTGATGACGACTAACACGCTATCACTAGCGGATGTTAACATGAATAAATATGGTACATACAACAAAACAAAACACAGAATATAATCATCCAAATGACAATACACAGGACAAAGTCGACGTTTCGGACCAATAGGCCTTTTTCAAGATACGCACATAACATGCAAACATAAAAATACCACAAGTAGAAATGAATGCGTGTTCGAGTGCAATATGGTGGTTAGATACCGGAAGGATACGAACAGGAAGTACACAAAGCCGATAATACAGGTGGAACGAGAGGAACAAAACGATGACGTTAATGGTGGCACAAAATGAATAAAAACAACAAAGACCAATCCGACCGAGAACTAAGCGAAAGAGTGGTCGGAATTGAGTTCAAAAGGCTTGATGGTACCCAACTCGAAAATGTGACGATTTTCTAGGGCGTACCTAGATCAATCATCTGTGGTGCAGGATCTGATGGCAGTGACCTGAATGTCAAGGACACCACGGTGGTAATCGCCGTTGAAGTGATTAGCCACAAGAGTGGGTGTTCTGTGTTTGATAGCATGCAGGTGGTTACAGAAGCGGTCGCTCAGTCTAAGGCCAGTCTCACCGATATCTTGGTCCACAGCCACCTCAGGTCTTCTACACCTGATCATTTTGGTACTGTTCGTTGCTCACGCGGTCGTTGCGACACTTGTCCTTATGTGGTTCAGATGCGCTCCATCTCATTTCCTAAGGCCAGTGTCTCCATCGATAAGGCCTTTACATGTGAATCCCGTAATGTTATTTACGTGATCATATGTAAACGCTGTGTTAAGCAATATATCGGTGAGACTGGCCTTATACTGAGCGACCGCTTCTGTAACCACCTGCATGCTATCAAACACAGAACACCCACTCCTGTGGCTAATCACTTCAACGGCGATTACCACCGTGGTGTCCTTGACATTCAGGTCACTGCCATCAGATCCTGCACCACAGATGATTGATCTAGGTACGCCCTAGAAAATCGTCTCATTTTCGAGTTGGGTACCATCAAGCCATTTGGACTCAATTCCGACCACTCTTTCGCTTAGTTCTCGGTCGGATTGGTCTTTGTTGTTTTTATTCATTTTGTGCCGCCATTAACGTCATCGTCTTGTTCCTCTCGTTCCACCTGTATTATCGTCTTCGTGTACTTCCTGTTCGTATCCTTCCGGTATCTAACCACCATATTTCACTCGAACACGCATTCATTTCTACTTGTGGTATTTTTATGTTTGCATGTTATGTGCGTATCTTGAAAAAGGCCTATTGGTCCGAAACGTCGACTTTGTTCTGTGTATTGTCATTTGGATGATTATATTCTGTGTTTTGCTTTGTTGTATGTACCATATTTATTCATGTTAACATCCGTTAGTGATAGTGTGTTAGTCGTTATCAAGTAGGACTTCATTACCTGTCTTCCACGTGAGTATTATTTTCAATTATGTTCTACTAGCAGCACCACCTTCTATTGATTATCATTGCTGTCGGAACGCCTTGTACAGGGTGAGCGTTTTAATTAACACTCCGGAAAAAATCTCAGTCCTTAAAAGTAATCTTAATGTCTATTGTCTATCCCAAGATGGTGTTGTTGTAGCTTCCACACTTTGCGTTGAGCGTAGGGGTTTGTGAAGGAGGTGTTGCCTAAGTTCCAGAACCAGATGTGTTCCTGTGATTGATGTGTGGTAATTTTTATTCAGGATGGTCTTGCTGTATATCCGTCTTTACCTCAGTCTGCCCTTAGCCTGTATCCTGATTTCATCTTATTATAAGCTCTTATGGGAAGTTGATCTTTGATCGTCACAAGATTTCCAAAATATTGTATATGTTGTTTCTCTATATATTTGATACATGATGTTATACCTATTATCTTTCTGATATTCTCACTGCGCATTTTGTCGAGTCTGGTGACTCCAATAGCCTTCCTTAGACATTTCATTTCGAACGCTTGATCATTATATTATGTGTAGATGTCATTTGCCAAGTCTGGCATTGGTAGCAAAGTGTTGATATAAAGATGTTCATAATAATGTGCTTACTTACTTCCATGTTGATTTTTGGGTGCAATAGTAAAGGTGACAGCTAATATGTCACAGCATGTGCCTTGTGACATCTTGTTTCTATATTTTTATCGAATGTTCGTCCTCTGTGAAGATACTTCCTAGGTACTTGAATTATTTTATTTTTTCTTTGGTTCTCTATTTTGATGTTTAAGGGATCTGTGGGGTTGAAAGGGTACCGCACTGTTTTGGGCGGACACAGGGTTAGCAGATAACTAAGATGCCAAAAGTACCTCCTCGTGGTTCACCCCTAAAACAAATACAGCTGCTCATGCTGATTCTGGCTAAATCTTTTGGGGATCGTGTCCGTGAATGTGGAGGCAAAAGATTAAAAGAGAATTGCCTGCAAAAAAGACAGTCAATTTCTCCGACACCACTGCGCCAGCACATACTGTAGCACTATCGACACAGTGACTAGCGTGTCCGTCCAGTCCAAACATCGGAGAGGCGGCCAATGCAATTCATACGAAAAGGTAGATGCATGGGGAGAGATGAAAAAATAACATAAATTGTATAAATTAGAGGCAGCATAGCGTCAGAGGGCAGCGCCATGTACAAATAGAAAGGGAAAACGTTCCAAGGAAATCGGAAATACAAGTTCAGTTAGCTAGAGACAAGGCTCTATTTACTGGTGCTCCTTACTGGCAGAGACAGAATCGTGGGCGCCCGGCAATGAAAGCAGCGCTGGCTCAACGTTATTGTCAAGCGTTCCTATACCGGAAAAAGGCTCGCGGAGAGAAAGGGTTCAGTACCAGATGGTCTCAGGCACAGATGGGACAAAGTCATTCAGCTCAAAAACACGCTTTGTTCCCAAACGCGTAGTGTGACTCAGACTTGGACGAGGGGTCAACTATGTCGGTGAACGATACCTCGGCTAAGAAGGCAAAAGAGCCCGGGTCCAACTCTTCTGCTGAGTTCTTCCTGAACCGGAACCAGGCTCGTCGTGGAGAAAAGGTTCAGTACCCGATGGGTAAAGGCACAAAACGTCTAATTACACGAGGCTAGTTCACTCGCTGCGGCTGCGGAACGCCTCGTGCAAGATAGACGTGGACGACAATTGTCTCTGCGAAGAGTTAGTAAACATCCGCTGCCTTTCGAAAGATGAGCAAACTGTCACAGACTAGGGAAGCCCATTACCCAGATTAAAGGCATCACGAAAACGGATATGCGGGGCTTCCAATGTCCGGGCCACAGTGTGAGCAAACAAGGTGCAAATAACACAGTTCCACTGTGGAACTAGCAGTACAAAGTACTTCATGCTCACCGGCAGAAATCACGCGAAATATTCGCGGTGGATATCAGAGAGCGAACGCAGAAGAAGAAGAAGTGATCTGTTTATCTCGTTATTTGCCTAGTTTCCGTCTTTTGTGTGTTAATCCACAAGCTGTATTTATTGCATATTATTGATAGTGAGTTGATGTAAATTTGTCGTTTTTCTTCGTCGTCGTATATGATATTGTGGTCGTCTTCGAAAAGCAATCCATTGAGTTCGTTGTTATGATGTTAATTCTCTGTTGTTTATTTTTTTCTGTGTTGTTATATATCTCATTTTGTTTTTCTTTTTTTTTCTGCCTAATTACTGCCTATGTAGATATTGAATAAGATAGGCGACAACGTAAATCCCTGTTTGACTCCTGTTTTTATTGTGAATGGTTCTGGTACACTGTCTGTTGTTCTTACCTTGTGTTTATTTTGTTTGTATAATGCTTTGATGTTGTGGTGTAGTTGTCCTCGATTCCGTATATTTCTAGCGTTTATCATAGTATATCTCTGTTTAATAATCATAATAATAATACTCATAATCTGTCAGGGTCGTAGGGGTGCCACTCTGGATACATTAGCTCAAAAAAGCTTTCCAAACAACTCTACCAGCAGCTATTCGGAAGAATGTAATAAAATCACGGCCAGACCGCTCCAAATGTTATAAATCCAAGATTTACTCTATACTGCTCTTTTTCCGTTCTCCCTCGACTGTTCCCTGAACAATAAATTTAGAAAAGCGAGACATGTCTCGCTATTTGTCCAATCCAAATAAATGTATGCTGTTTCATCACTGCCATACATGGTTCTTGATAATCTGCAAATGTGTGTCTTTGCTGCTGAACAAATATATTTGTCTTGTGTTAAATAGCTAATTCGAAACAAACGTTAGCAACACTTATTTTCAAAAGCCTGAATCATTTTTGAATCATCGGCACGGACCAATAGATGTTCTTATTGGAAAGAAATCCCGAAGATAAGGTGGGGGGGGGAGGGGAGTATTTCAGACCTTCACCGCGTTCTATAGAAAATCTGAAAATGCTATTTAGTAATAGAATAATAAGTTAAAGAGAAAGTAACCCTCACGGGGAATGTTACCTTCATAAAGGCGTATATATATATATATATATATATATATATATATATATATATATATATATATATATATATATATATATATATATATATATACGACTCTGGTGTTAAGTGAACATGAAAGACATAAAGACATAACTACAGGTGTACCACATACGGCCCTGGTGGTAAGTGAACATAAACTTCATAAAAACGTAGCTACAGGTGTATCCATAATCAATATAAGGCAACTGCGAGAAACGTAACAATTGTACTTAAGTAAAACACAGGTTTTTATTAAAGCTTCACTCAGACAAGACGGACTAACACTGAAACTAATGGGTAATGATGTGCACACAAGAGAACCTACAAATTACAATACACAAAACATATTCAAAGTTTTTAACCAAAAGGCCTTTATCAAGGGACAACGAATGGAAATTATCAGAACACACAATTTATTGAGTGAAGCTATTATAAAAAAACCTGTGTTTTATGTAAGTACTACAGCTGTATCAGGGTTTTGAGTCATACTAAAATAAAACGACGTTTAAAAATTGTAAGGTTGCATCTATAATATACTAAAATATTTTGTCCTGATATTATTTTATTGAATTCGTAAACGTGTTCAGCACTTTATTTATACATACGCTACTCCAACAAGCATCGGTGCGCAATGCTTTGAGAAGAACCTCCTACTCAGAGAGGAACATTCTAGATAAAAGTAGAAGAAAGAGATAAGGATACGATAAGTGCAGCTAACAATTTAGAAGAGATGAGCCAGATCTGTTAAAGAGACGAGACTAAACTGGAAGTCGACATATGCGCATAAATGAACAATTAATGTTCTAAAATTCATGCAGATTTAATTCTTGTACGAAAATTATTTCGAAAAAATCCTCACTAAAACCAGATTAGTGATTTTAATCATCTATGCTGTCGGCTGTAAAACATGATCACTGCTGTTCTTATTTCGTAATACATTAATTTTTAAATAAACGTTCACACATGCACTTTATTGTTGCTAGTAACCATGTTTGTAGGATAGTCTTCATAATAAATAGTGGGGTGGGGAGGGTTGCATAAGCAACTGGGTACCTATTTTGCATTATAATTATATAGCTGATATCTAGATATAAAAAAAAGTCAACAGGAGATTGTAGTAAACCCCTGTCCAATATAGATATAGTAAGCGAATAGTTGGTTTTTTTTTAAATATAAAAAGGGGTTAAATAGCAGTCTTACGTACAAGAATACACGTTTTCGACGTCTTGATAAAAATGTCTTTATCATAATTGGGACAAACAATCACAGAACATATGAGAAGGTGTTACGAAATCTGTTACATGACTGTCGAATTAGCCATAAACAAACATAGAACATATAAGGATACGTTACGAAATCTGTTACATGACTGTACGAGTCTATAATATAATAACCGTGTTCTGTCAGTCTCTCCGGAAAGCTCTATAAATAGCGCATTTACGACATTATCATCTGTGCGACATCCAAACACAACGATTGATGTCGTGACGTTATTCACAACAGACGACATTTTTGTATACACATTTTATTGATGCGCTAAATGGTAAACGTCTGTATCGACATGTGGTTAAAGTTATTTAAAATATATATATAATTTGCTTTAAATGATGGATACAGATGACTGAAACCAGGAAAGCGTAAAAAAACAGAAGAACGAAAAGCTAGATGGTTGAGTCGTCATTCAAGAGTCACTCGCTCAGATTGATGCAGCAAATGCTGCAGAGCATACATAGAATTGAAAGAGAGATGCAAAGAATTGATCAAGAAACCCTTCAGCAAAGAAAAACACGACTTGCTAAGGATGTTGATTTCCATCGACGCCGAACTAAGCTAGAATCACCAGCGCAAAAATAAAATCGATAAGCTATAAATAGAGAATACAAACGTCGTCACAGACAGCATGAAACTGTTCAGCAAACGCAGAGACGACGAGCTGAAGATGCCGAGGCTCACTCACTGTCACAAATGCAGCGAAGTAAATCAATTTCAAATAAAGCAGCAAATTTTGCTGAGGATCGTGTTGCTGCACATAAATGTGGAATTAGCGATATTATGGAAATGTTGTGGTGCTTAAGTGTTTTTGGACGTTAACAATGGCAATTTTACACGCTTTTGCCGACAGAGAAAGATCCTTCTCCCAAAGCCACAAGACATCCATGATAATAAACTGGAATATTCGAGTTTCTGCGCTTGATGCTCTCTGATAATACACACCCTAAATACACACATTTTCGTGAGAATATCGGCTCTTATAACAGCGCTCTTTCTTTCGTATCAATGGGAACAAAAATCACGGATTGTCAAGGTCCTGGTCCATATTTTCATCGACAAACTTATCATCGAACTTCTCATATACAACCGCCATACAAAACAATTCCACAGTTCGCTTAGTTATATGTATTGAACAGTACTCAAGCAACAGATGTTCGACAAGCACACGCAGAAAATGCTACATGTGAAAGAGAAATTCTTGATAAAATCGATCGATTTTTGTCAACACAATAGACTAGCACAGTCTTATTAGTTAATGCGTGATATTGAAACAATAAGTTCCACATTCAATCAGGAGTTGCCAGGGGTGTGTCCTATCCCCTCTACTTTTTATAACATATATCGACCACATCTGTAAACTAACAAGTACCAACGAAGAAGATAACATAAAAGACAAATTGAACGAACTACTATTTGCAGACGACCAAGTACTAATAGCGACATCAGAAGAACAATTGCAAGACCATATGAACAAACTCCACACAAAAATTCATCATGAAGATTAATATTGAAAAGACTGAAATAATGGCAATAGCAAAGAAAGAAAGAAATATCACTATCTCCATCGAGATAAACACCTTAAACAAGTAAATGAGTTCACTTACTTAGGAAGCATTACATCGAGTGAAAGGAAAACAAGTAAAGAGATACAAAATAGATGCAACAAAACATACCAGATCCTAGGACAGATGACACGCATTTTCAAGAACAAAAATGTAAACATAGACACTAAAGTTGCATTATACAAGACTATTATTATTCCATCACTATGCTACCAGTGCCAAACCTGGACAATGACAGCACAAGACAAAAGAAAAATAGTGTCAACAGAAATGACATGTCTACCAAGAATACTCGGAGTGTCATTAAGAGATAGAATTAGAAACGATAACATTAGACAGATAACCAAAACAATACCAGTATTGGAACACATCAAAAGACAACAGATTAAGTGGTTTTCACACGCTTCCAGACTACCGACATATGGCATGCCACGAATGGCCATGACATATAGACATAACGGTTATAAAGCCAGAGGCAGACCATGTAAAAGATGGATCACAGAAATCAAAGAAGCCACAGGAACAAGCTTACAAACAGCGCACAAGAAGGCCATCTCCAGAGAACTCTTCCACCCCTGACGCTGCAAGGCAAACAAGTGACACATCGTATAGATAGATAGATTGAAACAAGAGAGATTCAGAATGCTGCTCTAATTGAAAGAGATATCTCAATAGTAAACATGGTCTTTAAGCGCAATCATTAATCTGATCAACGTTACTATAATGAACCAACATCTAACGAGGCTGCAATAGTTTTCGTCAACGAAGATGGAGTACCACCTTCTAACAGTGACATTCGTATTCATCCATTGAATCTAAAAAATCAATCAAAGCTGTTAATTTAATATCAACATACTTAGCTCGAATATGAATCCAATGTCATACTCGCTTTTGTTCCCATACGGTGAGCCTAATTGGCAAGCATTGCAATGTGAGGCATATCAGGGTAAGCATCCCAATAAATTTCGTTCCAACGGATCCCGACGGGATCCGAACGAATCTAGTTTGCCATAAACAAACAATTCTTTTACAGTACTACATAAGCCTGTATTACGATACTAAAGTCATACCAGCAGAAGTAAACATGCCTTTATACGTCATGTTTTCGATTATTTATGTGCATTTCGTTGTTCGGCGCAGGTAGGCGAAACAGCGTATAAATATATAGTTATGTTATGTTATGTTATGTTCCTCCAGGGCCATAGGCGGCGCATAGGGCAGAAACCATAGCCTTCCATTTCTGTCTTTGTGTTGCCAGGTCTTTCAATTGTTGCGTGCTGTTTAGTTTAATTGAAATATATAGTGACCAACGAAAATCACGGAAATAATACAAATCATCGCGCTTGAGGTTTCTTTTGATTCTTCACGTAGGCCTTTACTGTTCATAGCCACGATATATAGAGTAGTTATAATATGTCTTTTCCGTCCATGATTCGATAGCTAAAAAACGATCGGTGTCTGTTTGGATTGGTGGTATATATCTATCTTGTTCAAACATGCTGTCTGTCTGTCTGCCTGCCTGCCTGTATGTCTGTCTATCTAACTTGTATATCTGTCTGTCTGGCTGGCTGTCTGTATGTTCCACGTGTGCCGTTAAGCGTCTTGTGTGAAGTTGGAGTTGTCTGTCTTTGGCCATTTGGGTCGCATTGGCAATGGTCAGCCCGTGTCTCTTTAATGTTTCTCTGTCTCCACACATCTAGTTCTTAGTCTTCCTCATGCCTTGTAGCCCGATCTTCTTCTGTCATATGCACTAAGGGACGTTTGCGTTGGTTTCATTCTCATGATGTGGCCAAATCCCCTGGTTTGCTGTCTCTCGATGTAGTCTTGACTTGAGATGGTCTTTATTGATTTCTTGATGTCTTCATTCCTCCATCATCTTCTTCTGGTGACATTTATAGCTTGTCTCAAATATCTCATTTCACATACTTTCATCTTTTGTGTGATCATTATTCATTTCATCCAGTTTAATTAAATGACATTACTTCAACAAAGAACTGGGAATCACAGAATCGTATTACTTTTCAGTGTTTTGTAAGATTGGCATCATGACACCAGCGATTATTTAAAGCCGTTAAATAGCGCGATGTAACGTACTCAACTGACAGCTGTATTTTGTATTATTGTCGGTTTTCAAGTCTGGCTTGGATAATTTTAACAAAATAAATCTCAAAGAAAAATATTTTTTAAGAGAAATAAATAGTACTAAGAAAAAAGAAGAAAAGCCCTAAAGAAAAACAAGAAAACCCCAAGAGCATCAATAAATTTAGAATAAAAATAAATAAACAACACTAGAATAGTGCGAGTGCCCTAGATACATAATTTGTTCAATAAACAACTAGAATAAACACTAAATATAGTGCGTAAAGCACAAAAATGGACAAAACTGGTTGAGTTGTTTTTGTTTCTAAGCAAGATAAGTTACGTAAATTACAGATACACAAATAGTAAAATAAATTCCCGTTCGTGTCGTTCTTACTCGTCGTGTTTTGTTGCGTATGTGTTCTTGATACAGACCTTGTTCTTAAAATCTCAATTTCTGTGTGTGTGTTTCCAGTTATTAGCAAAACTTCATCACTCTTTTATATGTT